>JAVJGI010000001.1:122528097-122538539 GCA_035590275.1 Ibycter americanus | reverse complement strand
CCCGCCTGGAAGCCGCCACGCAGGCACCTCACCTCCGCCACCGCGCCGGGGTGTCGGCGGGCACGCTGCACCCTCCGGCGCGTCCCGCGTCCCTTCGGTGACAAACCCGCTAAGGCCGGGTGGCCGTATCTGTACGGCCGAGAAAACCTGGGCACAAAGCACAGCTGTGCGCGGTACACAATCTGTCAAGGTTTTGTAAAGACCCACGCATTTATACGTACGCGCCGTTCAAAAAAGCACTTTAAGAAAATGCCACAAGGCCCTCCATAATGTGAGGTCAAGTCAGAAGGGACAGCTGAAATGCCATGAAAAAAGGAACTTTCTTTCTTCCTGCTTTTTGCTCTTGCATTATTCCTCTGCACATCCACGCCTGACTCACATTTTTCAGCTCTCTGGACCTTTTGGAACGAACCCGTTGTGTGCTTCGGATACCAACCCAGCACATTGTGGGCCCTGCCCACAGGGCACAGCGACTGGGCAGTTACTGCACCTCCCTTTAATCTTTGCTACGGATCCTCTCAACTGTGGAAAAGGGGACAAAACACACACGCACCACAGACAGCTTCAGTTCTTCGCATGATCATACCCCTGGACAGCTTACTCCAGTGTCACAGCAAAGTAGTGACCAGTCCAGCAGCATGCTGAAGCCACCAGAAACATGAGGAATGGCTTGCAACGTTTTGTCCTACAAAAACAGAGGAGCTCGCTCACTGTTCCTGCAAGATGTCAGCAACCAAGGCGATGTTCACTGAAGACCACAGCAGGAGCACAGCTCCATCGAGTTGAGCAGCAGGTCCACAAGAGATGCAGACTAGAATGAGCCTATGTGATGGGATGAGATTACCAACACATGGGAATGTCTCCACCATATCTTCTGTACCTGGTAGGAAAAACTCCGCTAAGCAGGAAGTTCCAAACTGGGCTTTACAAGCTAAAGCTAACAAAAATCAAAGCCAGCATCCAGAGGACTCATCTTTTAAATATTTGGGTTCAGCAGGACACAAATGCACATCCCTGCTGTCTACACTGGATATTTTTCCTGTGTCTATACAGAAGACACATAAGACGCCACACGTAAGCAGGTTGCACTAGAAGGCTTTGCGTGCTCAGAGCTGTATGGTATCAGCATCATTGTGGATGTGGCAAGTGACTCTATCTGGCTTGCGTGGATAGAACATCACAGAGAGGACTTGATCTGTTGTGTAACTGCTCCTGATCAACACTGCAAAGCCACTCTCTACACAGAAGAACGTGTTCCTTGGCTGGAAGCCTGATGAATATTTAGAGCCAAGGAACATGTTGTGTAAAAACGATAGTAGAATGCAAAGTGAATCACAGACCATGGGCAAAAAGGTTTGAAAGAGGGAAGGAGTTGTATGAGCATTTTGGAAATAAGATGTACTGGTGGAAGGTACAGAAATGAAGACTTTCTTCACTACGTGGAATGGTGACACTCAATTTGTTCTGTAGTGACGATGTCCAGTGAGTACTGATAGAAATGGAGACTTCCAAAAACGGTGTAAAAGACATTAACCTTTTCTCTGGTGAAGGGCATGGATGCTGTAGAAATCACTTGGGTTGAATAAGAAAAGGCCTCAACAGCTTTTAGAAACTAAGGGATTGTTAGTCTTACAGAGACTGCAAGTTACATCCAGCAACCTCTTATTCTTTTTTTTTTTTTAATACTGTTCTTCTCGTTGGCTTTATCAAAGAACTGCTCGTAACACCACAGACCGATGCTGAGCACAACAAATTCACAGCAAATAATGTACCTACATGTATGGAAGGAAGAGCGTGAGCCAGGGAATGGAGAAGTTTCTTTCTAATTAAGCTGATGGCATACTGTTTAGCTGATGTCCTGACCAACTGTTTAATTTGCTATTTTCAGCAGCCTCATGCATGTTGCCTCTTGCCTTCATCTTGCCCCCACTGGTACTGATGTGAAGCGCCTCTTAATTTCCATGAGAGCAAGGCAAGACTTTCACACATTTTTGCCCAGTGGGAGCTCTTATGCAGGGAGCCCAGTTCCACGAGATGTGCTCAGCTGCTGGCAGCTCGCTCCCACTTCCACTGATGGCACTGCCAGTCCTGTGGTGGTCACTGGATAAGGCCCATTTCAGGCAAGTCTTCCCTTGGCAGGAGGCACTTCCATACCTGAGAAGGTCAGATCTCAGGACTTCATCTCCTCTCACAAATACCTGCCGGCTGGGCTGCTCTCTGTGGTGTGCAGAACCGATGTGCTGGGAATGCATGACTACAGCCCCTGTCTGGATGGGAGCTGGGAGGAGGATTAGCTCTGCATTCAGTTCAGATGTAATCACAAGTATATCAAGTTGTAAAGCATCACAACTTTCACAATTCTAAAAATAAACATAAGCAGTTTGTTTCAAGCCGTTTGGCAGCCAAAGGGCTAATATATTAATAACATTAGACCAACAATAGCCCAGAACAATAACTATGGAACAATAGATTCTATCACTTCTGAAAATAGCCCTGTTTGGAAAAAAGAAACATTTTAACAAGAGCCATGAACCAGATGTAGTAGCTTCTTTATAGGCTTCACAAAGGCTTCACAAAGTGGAAGACTGGTGTAATAACCTATGAAGTTAGAAGGGAGCTTCTGTGGGTGGGAGACTGGACTGCACGTTGCTGACTGGGACATGCTTAGACCCTGTGGGCACAGTTTGGTCTATTTGAATGCATGCATTATTCTGAGTTTTTCTTTCTTGATCCTGCCCGTGCTTATGCAATACCTTTCTCTGCAAGTAGAGCCATTGATTTGTTAACTTTCCAGTGTGTGGTACTAAGCAGCATGTAAGCAAGCATGGCTTGTAGCCAACAGCTTGGTATTTCAGCATCAGACCTTGTTGACAAAGAGACTGGATTGTCAAAGAAGTTAAACTTGAACACAATGTAGTGAGAGAAATAACTGAAACTCCACTGATAGCACAGGATGAATTTTTCTGGTCTTCACCTGAAAATAGGAATTCATGCCAGAGACAGAGTCAGATATTTTTTTTTTTTTATCAGAACAATAGGAATAGCGAGCTTATGATTAAAAGTTCTGAAATGTATAAATATGATGTACTGCAGGGAGGTGGCCTGACCCTATGTACCTCTGCAGGAACACTAACCAGCCAAGTCCATTAAGGATTTATAGAAACTGCAGTCCTTTTGAGATCCTTACTACGACCTGGTTGTTCTGCTCTGAGCACCCATGTAACACCAGTGAGCTCCAGCCTCCGGTCACCACTCAGACGTGCTCTGGTTCTCTGCTCACTGGCCAAGGCTCTGCCCATCCAAAGAACCTCTGGCAAACTGTCAGTACAAGATGAGTGCCCCACCATAAATGGGACCTTCATATTTAAAGCAAATGTGCGTGTGTGTGTATGGGGGAGGAGAAAATCACAGGACTGATGAGCTATGATTACGCTCAGAAATAACGGTTTCCTGTTCAAACACAGAGCTATGTCTCTTCTTAGTACAACTACCTCATCCCCAATTGTGTCTATTAAAGACAATTACTGGGGGAGACAGATATGTGTAACCAGATGTGGAAACAACAGTCATACTATGCACAGTGCCATATGCAGTTTAAATTCTTTGGGGTTGAACAAGTTACATATAAAAAAATCACGTGTGTGTGTGTGTGTGTGTGTGTGTTTGTGCACAGAGGAGCAGCTGTCAATGGGGAAATCCCCTCAGCCCACTTTAATCCTGTGTTCCACAATTCCCAGGGATTAAACAAATGCACTAACATTATTTACTGTAACGCTCCCTCCCTGGGGGGCTTCAGTCCATGAAATCCACTCCAGCATTTGCAAGCTCCAGTTGTGAAACAGGCTGCGCACATTCTATATTTGGTAGCTCACAAGCACTCTTTTACTTGGACCTGGAGTGATGAAAGGACAGGAGTCAGGAATTCAGCTCAAGCAGAGCCTCACAGGGAGCAGGCTCAGGCTCAGAGTGGAAGCTCATTTCTCACTGCACAGGTCTTACATGGGCACCAAGGCATTGCAGCGACTGCTGAGAGGGGACAGTGCTCGCAGGGCTATACAAGATGCTTTCTTAAAATCAAAGATGCTGCCACAGTGTCGCAGCACAGGCAGGTTAGTAGGCTGTAACAAGGCTTTTACCCTCGGTCAGCTTCTACTGTCCGTGCTGTGACTCTTTCCTCCAGAGGCCAGACCACACTCCACAGTATTATTCCTCCCATCTACACACTGGGAGCATGAAATGAGGCTTTAAACCCAGCTATGCCAGTAAAGCCTCAAGTGCCTTCTGCTTTCCTTTTCCTATGATGAAATACCTTTGAACCTGGGTACAGTCCCTGTGAAATTAGTGACAAAGAATCCATTGATTCAGATGCACAGTCCTCACAGTCCCCATAAGGCTGTGACAGTGCAAACTGCACAATGCCATCAAACTCTTAGGACCATCTGGGTTCAATTGATGACCACAGTGTCCAGCAGTAATGTACAGAAGTTTCAGGCTGGGGTTCCCAAGAACCCACCAACATATTTGCAATGCTAGCTGACTGCTCCATCTCTTGCTTGAGCTTCCCGTCTAAGTTTATTATAGCTTCTTCGAGGACAGTAAACATTAAATTCTATATTAGGCTGTCCTTGCCTTGAATTCATATACAGTTTAAATTCTTTAACTTAGATGATTGTACCAACTCAGCACTACAATTTGAATTACTGTTGCCACAAATGAGATGGCAAGCCACAGGCACAGGGAGCACACCCTGAAGAAGCCCCACTGCTGTTAGTGCAGGGGCAGGTTTGGCCCTGGGTCTTTCAGGAAGCAGCAAACAGTACAGAGTTCAAAGGCAAAGGAGTTTCACAGAATCACGGAATGGTTGAGGTTGGAGGGGACCTCTGGAGGTCATCTGGTCCACCCCCTGCTCAAGCAGGGCCACCTAAAGAAGGCTGCTCAGGACTGTGTCTGGACGGCTTTTGAGTGTCTCCAAGGATGGAGACTCCACAGCCTCTGCGGGCAACCTGTTCCAGCTCAGTCACCCTCACTTGAAAAAGTATTTCCTGATGTTCAGTCGGAACCTCCTGTGTCTCAGTTTGTGCCCTTTGTCTCTTGTTCTGTTTGTTGTTGATGCTTTTTGCATTGCTGACGTGATGTCTCGGGCTGGAATCTGAAGCCTGGCTTTGTCAACATAATCACCAGGCAGGCGGAGCTGTATTGTGCAGAATGCAAAGGAAATTATTCTCCATAATACGAGATTCATATGAGGACTAATAGTTCAGAAGCTATATAAATCCAACATCTGACTCTGCTCCCATGGCACTGCATTTACAAACATATAATTTCATCAGCTCCAATATATTTTTTTCCAATTTACATCAAGGTCATAATAAATGCTATACTCATGTTACTGCCCTTCATCCTGCAACAGCTTGCTTACTGCAGTAAACTTCACTTGGTGGTGAATGCAAGAGGGTACTCACACGGATAAGCAGAACCCCTGCGCACAAACCTTCCAGGCCGGGGCTCTGAGCCTCTGCTTCTTTCATCTTACAGTCAGGAACATGAATAAGCACCTGAGAGAGAAAGAGGGAGCGGGGCAGGGCTTCTGTGACCAGCAGGGCCCACGCTGCTGAGGTTAAACAGACGGTGGAGGAGATGAGATTAGAAATCTCCCATCCATCCCCCTTACTCCTCCTTCCCTGCATAACTGCCGTTAATTTCAGACACGCTGCCTGGAATGTCAGCTGGCATCTTCTGGGCTTCACAGAAGCAGTCGCTGCCATTCAGCAGCACTTTTTCCATTTAAATTCTGTTTTCACAGGTTCCCTTGGGAAAGCAAGGCACCGAACACTGCCCTGCACTACAACAGCATGGCAATAAGGACTCCCACTCCCTCTCCTTGCTGCCCACAGAGCTCATTCACAAAATCCCGCTGCTGCCACTCGTGACATTACACCTTGCTCTCAGAGGAGCAGCAGCAGCAGCATGCTGTGCTGACCCCTTCATTCATCCTGGTCAGGGAGGCACACCTGGACCTTTTCTTTAGCATCTAATTATAGATGACAGCACCATCCTCAGGACTGGACCTCTACAGGCATTGCTACTCCTGTACCAAAGCAAAAATACAACTGGGATCCTCACGGAGGAGCTTCACAACTGCTGCCCTTGTCACGTTTCTAGAGAAGGGGACACCAGTAGCTCTGACCCTTGAACACAGAACGAGGCGACTCACTTTGCCTCTCCAACAGATGCCATAAACAGAGTTTTCAAGGGGGAAATTTTTTCTTATTTCCTGTCTTACTGTCATTTTTTAAATTGCTGAAAACTGCAGGGTTCAATGGATTACTATTCGCAAACACGTACCTGCTCCTCCAGCAGAACAAATGGAGTAATTTCTGTTTCTGCTTGAGCCTTCGGCATGCAGACAAAAACATTTTTTATTCATCAGTGGTAAAAGGCTACAGCCATTTGACTTTAAACACAGACATGCTTCTGGGCTCTCTTCCAGGAAGTCTGTGTCACCCAGGCTTTAGATCGATATGTTTGTCTGCAAAGTCACCCTTTTGATCTGTAATTTTTCATTTTGACACAAGAAATGCCTTTTGGTCAAACTTCAGCAGTCCATTACATTCCAGGCATAATGGAAATGGGAATCACATTGCTGTAGCCATGCGAAGATTTCCACAGTTGAGGTTTATTTACTCATGGGTTAATTTACTCAGCCATATATTTGGGATTCAGACAATACTGCCTATACTGTTCTCCTGCCTCATCTAAGATCACTGCCTCCTCCGCAATTGTTTGTAGGTGGTCTCATCAGCCCTCGCAGTGTTACAAAATATTTGTACACTTAGCTGTCTAATCTGCAGGAAATGTTACCGCAGTTTCGTGTTGCAGAGGCTGAGCATCCTCCCAGCTTGGCCCTGCCGTTTACCATGTACAAAGGCAGGCCCCGCTGCCCGGACACCCGCCCCGCTGCGGAGAGCGAGGGCTCTGGCCAGCACATGGCCCAGCTGGCTCAGGCAGCCTGGTCACCCCTGGCACACCACGCTCTATTTGCACAACTCGGCACATGTCTTTTCTTTCGAAGTTCAAGGTTTCAGGGCTTGGGTTGTTGGGGGGGTTTTTCTCTTTTTTTTTTTTTTTAAAAGGTGTCAGCCATCCCATGGAGGGATATCCAAAGAGCAAGAGAGGAAGGAAGACAATCCAACACATTATTACAGGGAGAAGAGGGTCTGAAGAGCTTTGGGGACAATCCCCCTACCTGGCTCCATACAGCAAGATCTGTGCAAGGCTTTCGAATGATCTCACTACTATTTCTGCACCAGACACACAGCTCCTCCTGTGTTGCTAACACACTGGTTTTCAGTTGCTGAAGTCTGACCCTAGGGAGGACGCAACAGACACTCAGAAGAGTTGCAAAGAACTGAAAATGTTATTATAATCCGAACAAAGAACATTATGCTTTTAGTCCCCATTCACATCTTACCTTTCAAAAGCAAGCATTTTCTGTCAGCCTTTCAAAAATACACATAATCCACAATTCAGAAATACCGCTGTTAAAATTGAGTCATTTTTACACTTATTTTAAAGGGGTCATGAAGATGTCTGGATTCTGAATAACTGGTTTGTCAAACCAGAAATGTCAGGAAATTCTGTATCTAAATATGGCAAGATTTCCAGCATTAACACATCTTTTAAGTACAGTCATTGTGATGTGTTTTATTAGGTAATTAAAAGGGGCCTCATTTAATAACTCCTCATTTAATAGAGGTGTTACATTCAGAGGGAGGCTACTCAGTATTTTCTGGAATAAAATCAAAGATCTTAAAGAAACTCAAATGGGCCACCTAAAAATTTTTATGTTTTTGGTCAGGACTTGTGTCCAAAATAAACAACTCTCCCTTACCCACCAAAAAACCCCAAACCAAAACCATCTCCAGCACAGCTATGATCAGATCATAAGCATCTTGATTAAAGTTCATTGGCACTTCAGGACTTTAGCTATTAAATTAAAGCCAAAATCAAATTTATTGCCTGAATGAGTAAGAAGAGGGGGCCAGGAATCTGGGAGGTGAGAAAACACGTCATCTGCCTCAACACAACCCTGTCATGCCGGGAGCTCCCACAAAAAGCGAAGGTGTGGAGACACCGAAGAGAGGGGAGAGAGGAGAACCAAAAGGCACCAGTGGTGCCCACACCAGCAAGCCAGGAAGGGAGGGAGCAGCAGGTACAGCTCTGCTTAGGTGTGATGGGCAGGACATTTTATATGGATTTTATTTTTAGGCTGGACATTGCTCACACACAGGGTCAGCTGACACAGTCTTACTACCTTGAGCAGCTCTCTGCTAACTCACATCAGCTGAGGTCTAGCTGTTGATTGCCAGCTTTGTTAACAAACCATGCAGTGCTCCTGTCCCGAGTGAGGCAGGTCACGCACAGCACACGTGCCAGGTGACAGACACGCGTGGGGCCAGACTTTCACCCCCTGAGCTCCTGCTGCAAGTATTCCCCCAGTTATCTTAAGTAACCCGCAGCTTCTGCTCTTGCCTGAGCCAGGGCTGTTCGTACTTTGTCTCCAGCAGGCTCAGCACAGCACCTTGCCCTGGTGTAAACTTTACATGTGAGCCCAGAAGCACAACTGCATACCTTCTAACAAGCCAACCAGAACTTTTCAGAGGCGACAAACTCCTCCGAAAGCTTTATCTGTTGAAATGCAGTATTTATAGCCAGGCCCCTGCCCATTCTTTGCTGTACAAGAACACCTCCTTAGCTTTGTCTGGACTTTCTTGACTCCTACAACCAACACACCATTTTTCAGCCACACTTTGAGGGTGAGCAGGGGCCTGTATCGCACACCAGGACTGTGCTGTGCTGAGCAAAACCGACAGCCCTAAAAAGATGGTCCTGAAGACTGGGAAAAAATACCTCTGCTCTGGGATTAGCTCTTCACAGACACACTGGGGAGCCTTGAAGACAGAACTGCATGTTACTGAACAGAAAGGATCTGGGCAGGTGAGCTTGTTCCAAAAGCGAAGATGCACACCAGTAGTCCTGGTACAGAGCTTTCCTGTGGGCTCCTCCCTGCAAAGGACCTTCCTCACAAGACACCCAGGAGCTAGAAGTGAATATTCCAGTTCTGCAGAGACTGAAGTTAAGCAACTGGTAAGCTGCCTGGATGTGTTACGGCCACAGAGAACAGCAGTGCCAGAGCTTTATTGAAATACCTGGTTCTTAAACCTGGGTTCGCGGCACACGTTTGGGCAAGACTCAACTGCTCAGTTTACAGGACGGCAAGCCTGTTTCAGGGAGGACCTTGGTTTCACAATTGGTTTCAACCAGAAACAAACCCACAGAATTCTGAAATTCTCTGCAAAAGCTGCAAGACGGCTTTTGAATCATTAGAAACATTTTGGCTTGACATTCCAATGTGAGATGCTGTAGAATAATAATAATAAAAAGTCAAAATAGGGTGTTTCAGAGCTAGAACTTTCATTCTCAAAAGCCTCCAACAAAGTTGACAGGATTTTGACAGCACTGCATTTTCCAAGTAAAATGGTGTCTACATTTTTCTAAAAAAGTTCTAAACTGCATTTCCTGTTTTTATATCAAAATGTACTGTGGCTTTTTTTGCACCTTGCTAATAACATACTGTACAATAGTTTTCCACAAACCTCCCCGAACACCTTACACACACACACTTCCAATGCTTATTGAGAAAGACAAATAGCCTCCTACCCACTCAGTCCCAGGCTAAGTGTGGCACATTAAACAACAAGAGCTGGCTTTTTCTACACATCAAAGGAAGCAGCTAGGTTTTTGGAAGAGGCTCCTCAGCTCTTCCCAGATATCTGGCTATTGCGATTTTGCAATGAAATTATTCTTCACATATTTTAAGCTGTCTGAAAGCAGCAAATAAAGTGTTGTTATACAGAGCCAGCAGAAATGCCCTTGCACATATGTGAAGCTTGTACTAAGAACCAAGCAATCCAGGTCAATTCTGGTGTAAACGGTACAACTGCACGAAGCTTTTCATAGCTGTATTTGTTTATTCCAGGATTTGGCCTCCCTCTACCATGTAAGGACTCTCTATGTGAGAACTACATCAATCCCCGCACCCACAAAGTAACAGCAAGAGGGATTAATCACTCCCCAGCTCACCCAACACTTCCCCCACAGCAAGGCAGCGCAAACATCAGCTTTATTTTAACTATGATTCATTGCATCGAGGACAACTGTCCTGCAACAAACCGCGGCGAGATCCCCGCTGCGAGGCGGCGCTTTCCGTGCCCCTTCGCACAGGTGCGGTGCGCGGCAGCGGGGCCACACCGGGGCCGAGCCCCCTCCTCCCGCAGCCTCCGCCCTGGGGAGCCCCCCCCCACGTCCACCTTGTGTGCACTCTCTTTTGCATTTTAGCTCCATCAGGAGCCCCAGGTTCATCCTCGCTGGCCTTCTGCCAT
>JAVJGI010000001.1:122489481-122527221 GCA_035590275.1 Ibycter americanus | reverse complement strand
TTCTCCCTCTCTCCTCCACTCTGGGGAGGCCCCCCCGGAGCACGAGCCGCGGGAGGGCGCGAGCCCTGCGCACCCCGCCCCGCACCCTCCGTGCGCCGAGCAACAGCGTTTCCACCCCGTCCCATGGGACAGCATCGGGCCCCTGGCAGGGGGCTGTGTCGGGTAGTGTTTCCTGATACTCCAACCGAATTTTCACATTTTACTTCAATCCCATTATCTTCTGTTTACACAGTAAAATCCTAATAGCATCAATCATAAATACAATACTACATTATTAATATTTCCTCCTCCGGGTTTCCAGTTACCAAATATTTAGTCTTATGGCTAATGCTTGGTTAAAACCCAAGAAATGAATCAGCTCGCATTTTTATCACCACTAGCTGTAGGGCAGGAGGGAAGAATTTGAAGTTTGTGGTTTTGAACCACTATTTATCTTCTCATTGAAACTTTTAATTCTGGTTTCTAGTTTTCGGTCATTGCTGGGCAGCAGAAAGTAATCTGGTATTTTTTGGCTCACATACTCCTCCTGAAAAACACAAACCAAACTCAGCAAACAAAAAGAAAATAAAAAAATCCAGGCACAGTTAGAACCTACTATCGATCCGACATCTCATAATCCCTGTTTTTACTGTATACCTATGAATTTGTAACGAGACACCACTGCCTGTCTAATCAGATCCAAGTTACACAACCTTTATTACAAGAACGCATACTGCGTTTGCAATGTGCTCCTTACACAAATAAATAAAACACGTGAGGTCTGAACAGCTCATGCCGAAGAGGAACGGTTGCTTTCCTAAGGGTAAGTCCCATTTTTAGGTGTTAACACAAATATTGTGCCAAATATTTCCAAGCGGGTCTCTGACGCTTAGGTTTACTTTTTGATGCTACAATCGCTTGGGAAGCCAGCATCCCTGTGATACCCAGAGGCCGAGAACAGCAGGATGGCAGGAGCCATGGGGGTTGCAGAACTCATGGCTGTTTTTCAGCCACATCCTGCACCCTCTGTGGCCCTGGACTTTGCGTTTCAGGTGGCCGGTGTTTAACCGCATCCCTCCACAGCCATCAGCCCTGGCAGCGGTGATGCAAAGAGTCTGGCCCTTCTCTGCTGTACCCATTACCCTGGCCAGTAGTTCACCTGCATGGGGGCTGCTGAGGGGGGGCAACAGGGCTGCATCTTAAATCCATGCTCACACAGTATTTCCACCAATGAAAGCAAACTCCTCTGCTCCTGCTTTGCTTCAGTGCAACTCTGCAATTCATTGCTTTGCACAGCCAGAGCTCAGCTCCGAAGTCCACACTTTGATCCGAGAGGCTAAAGGACAGGTTTGGTCAGGGTTATTTCTCCATCACACAGGAAAAGTGCTCTGGCAGACTGGAGGATTACTGAAGGGCTGACAGCAACCCTGCCCAGTGACTGTTTGTGTTTTAAATAAAAGCCTGAGCACATTAAGAAAAGCCACACAGTGGCCAAGAGAGACAGTGTTTCATAAAACACAACCTGCTATTTGCTTGCATTATGGTACAACAGGGAAAGAGTGAGTGCAGCCTTTCAGCAGCTAAGTTCCATCTACCTCATTTGGTGCCACAGCTCAGCTCTTCTTTCTTTTCAGAAACAGTCTGTACTATGAGTTGTAAGCCTTATGTTATATGCTATTGCATCAAAATATTAACTACCTTGTCTGTTAGCAAGGTAAGGTACGAAGATCTCAGTGTGAGGGAATAAGGGTTTAAGCACTGTGCAGAAGACATGCTGACACTTACCACTCCAAAGTTGTTTTAAAATCACCACTAACCCAAATAGTTACAGTTATACATCTGGGACAACCTTCCATTTACTAGTCATATGCTCTAACACTTCTTTTGCATCCAAAAAGTAGCTGGGTCCAAGGACAAAACTTACCCCGAGTTATGCAAGCTAGGAGAGTCCCTGCTGCATTACGCCTATCAAAAGACATTTAGAGTGGAGTGATGCATCCCAGACCCCTGTCTGCCATCAGAGATCCAGGCAAATGTTGAAACATGGGCCATCAAGAGCAGCAAACAGAGCAAGGGAAAGCATCAAAGTCATGGCTTTGAGACTGCTATGCTGAACAAAACGTGTCTGCCAAGACAACATGAGGAGATCAGAGCCTGCTGCCAGACTAGAGGAGTTGGCTAGTGTACTCACTTGTGCTCACACAAGGTGTGTTTCCTCTTCGTAATGGCTCTCCTTGCCACCATCCAAGTTTTCAGGAGTCAGCTCCTGCAATCTATTTCCTACTCTGCTACTGCCTTATTTAACGTCTGTCTGGCTTCAAACTCTTTTTCCCTTCCTCCCTTCCCCCCAAAAAGATAAGAGCAAGATAAGTCACCTCCCAGGGAGTTCTGAGCTTTAATTCCTGGTTGCAAAATGACCCAAGAGTCTCTGCTCTCCCCAGCCCAGTAGGAACAGCATAATTTGTTAGAAACTATTACAGACTTTGTGATACATGGTGTTGATGTATTCCTATCCCCCAAGTAACAGCTGATTTACTTTCCCAGTGTGTCTTTCTTGCGTACCAGTGAGTAATTGATCTGGAAGTAGGTCAGCAGTACAGCATGCTAGCCTGAGCTGCTGAGAGTTGGGAACAAAACTGCTCCGTGTCTCTCTGGTGAAGCGGTTTAGCATACACAGCGGGGAGCGTTCTTTGAGCCTGCTGTTATAAATCTGAATATCCAACATCTCATTGCCATGAGGAATCTGGGAATGGGGAAGCCTGAGAACATAACACACAGGTATGTTGCTTAAAAGATTATTCATACGCTGTCTTTGCTCTGATTCCCCAAATATCTGTACCCACTGGGAGAAAAGCTGCCCAGCAACCACGTGGGATGATACTGTAAAAGACATATACCGGGCTTAGAAACTACTGACAGCCAAATCAAAGGAGTTTGCACACTATGATCACTTGAAGATCATAAAAATGCTTTTTAAAGGAAAACATTTACCCTTCAAGTCTTGCACTGATCAGTGAAGTCTTTTAAAAATTCCCTTGCCCCATCCCTTGCTTTGAGCCCAGCTGGAGGCAGAGAGCGTACCATGTTTTAGCCTCCACCTCAGATCTTAAATAATACCCCACAGGCCTGCTTCTCTAGCTTTACATCCTTCACCATCATTCCCATGGGTGCAAAACAGTCAAATTTCTTTACATCAAGGGTGCAAGTGACACCTGATGAAGAAGCAGGCTGGGGGTGGGAGCAGTAGCTTTTCAAGAGACAAACTAAACCCACTAAAGCCTCCTGTGGGAGGACAGCCATGAGCCACCTGCACCCTGCGGCCATGTCAGCGTGGGCTTTGCTGGCATTTCCAGGCTAACCCTGATGGTTTCCCTCTGACACGCTGCTGGGCAGGTAGGACGGGGCAGCCACCTATACGGGGCTGCTTGAGGAGATGCTTCACTCCAGGAGTCTCCCCACCACACCACAGAAAGGCGCCATTTTTCCCAGTGGGAAGCACCCAGCACCTCTGTAGGCTGGCTGCGGCTGCCCCTCTGTCAGCAGCATTTTCTCAAACCAACGGGCCCCTCTTTTCAGTCATGGTGGCCACGGACGCCAGCCCCCAGGCCGGTGCCCCTGAGGTGACCGTGCCCATGGCGTCCTCCCCTCACTCCACCACACAGACCTGCAAAAAGCAGCCTTGAACCTGAACAGCTAGTCACTGAGGTTGGTTTTTTTTCACTCTAGCAGTTGAAATAGAGACCAGAGGAGAGGCCAGCGGGTCTGGCAGCTCAAACAGGAGAAGATTAAAAAAAAATTACCTCAGCGCTGGTCGAGGCCTGCAGGCACCGGCGTGTCCTCCACCTTCTCGCCTCACACACAGCTCCTCGCTGGGGGCGTCCCAGTCTGAGCCCACACCGGAGCGAAGGTCTCCACTTGTCCCCACCAGCTCCACGCACCGTGCTGCCGATGGGCCCTGGCTCCCACCCCCGCCGCGGTCCCCCCTCACGGCCATCTTTGCTGTCCCGCTCCCAGCAGGCCTCACCCAGCCGCAGCTGGGAGCACAGCTGCCCTGGGGGCCTGGCAAGGGGCAGAGCTCGCCCTGGGGCCTCCCCCCAGCACAGGTGAGCAGGGGGAAGCTGCTGCCTTCAGTCTGGCTGTGAACCCCCTCCCCCCAGTGCCCTGCGAGTCCCCCAGGGCCGGCAGTGCTGGCAGGGCACAGGCCAGGCCCCCCCCCGGGACATGGCTTCAGCCTGTGCCCTCCCCGCCGCAACCCGCTGCTCCCCAGGAAAAGTCAGAGCACATGCTCATTAGCCACATGGGTCAGTAAATAATTACACCTAAGTCAGATTAAAAAGCTGGCTCCTGCCAACAGCTCACAGCTGGAGCTCCCATCAGCTGAGCAGGGGAGCGCTGTGGGTGGAGAGATTAACAGGTTGGTCCCGGGAAGCTTCAGCACTGTGTGACCCACAAAGCTCTTGGAAGCGTAGCGGAGCCGTGGCTGTCGGATAAGGCACGTACCGAGGCAAACTCATTCCCTAGTGACATCCGTGTACCTCGGCCAACGCCGACTTCGGGCAGGGGAGAGCAGAGCTGCGCAATCCTGCCTCCACCGAGCACGGAGGCGGAGGAGGGCACCCACCACGCCCCAGGGATGCGGGGCGAGCGGGGATGGTCAGGCACCCACTCCAGACAATGCTTTAGTCATGCAGGGAAAGCAAATTATTTATTTACATGTCTGATTGTACATTACAGCTACCTGAAAGGATCCACACGAGCAAGGACCTCTTTATTGTCCCCAGAACGTTATTTCAAGAAAATACAGAGAAAATAGTGTAATGGCACATTGCAACAGTACTGACATCACTTCACTCGTGTCGTAAATTACAGAATGAGATTAAAAATAGTTATATGACACTTTTGCTGCCTGCTTTTTTCAGGTTTTTTCAGTAACAATGGAGCGAGCAGACTTTGCTCATTTTCAACCAAGCAGTCTCTGAAGTAAAAACCAAAACCTCCTTGCTTCTAAGGCAGCTTTATAATCTGTCAAGCAGGTGCCAAATTCACTTACAAAAATTCTGCTCCATGGGAATGGAACATATTATTTTATAGATTAAAACTCTGTGTTTTGGGAGGTTTAGGGGATATTGATGATTTCTTTCTTGTGACTCACCACGGTTTATTATCTCCCAGCGTCCAGGGGCTGGTGAGCAGGAGCATCCATAAACCACAAGGTGCAAGAGAGGGAACAATTCAAGCATCTCACCAGACGAGGGGGTCAACGCTCAAGAAATGAAAGCACCAGCTCAAGAAGAGGTTGGTGGGATGGAAGGACACTTGTAGGACCCGGTCCCTGGTTGCCAGAGTTACAGATGGCCCAGTCTCACAACGCATCTGTTTAGCTTCCCAAATGTTGCAGGAGAGTGCCGTGCTACAAACCCCGAGGGAAGGAGTTTATTCTGCAATTGCCAAATTGTGAAAAGCAAGACATCCAGTTTCTCACAGCCGCAAGAGGAAGATCTCCAGTCACATAGATCCAGGGTCTGTCCTCAGGAAAAGCTGCCACAGAAGCCAGGGAGGGAACAGATGTAAAGCATTTTACCCTCTCTAAGGAGAGTCCATGAACTGGTAATGCTATTTCTCTTTCCATTTCAATAGGTAAAGTAAATCACTTGCCCACTCCCACTAAAATAATCCCAGAACTGAAGTTAACCTGAAATGGGCAATGTGTTCAAATGAGATTTTGACCTAGTGTCCATTTCAAGTATAAAACAAAGCAAATTGGCTTTAGTATGAATAAAAACTATAATCACCACGTCAGGACTGTAACTTTTAGTTAGGTGTTTTATTGTTTTGAATTAAGTGAAACCAACAAGTGGATGGAATTTGTCTCATAACAACACTAGAACAATAAATCTGGGGAGTGTGTGTGTGTGACATTGCCTTACAAAAGAGACCAGCCATCTGACACAACATTTCTAAAAGAAGACAAAGAACTGCTAATTATGTAAAATTTCATTTGCTACGTAATTTAGACCATGACCTACTGCTTCTAAAAAAACCTGTACAAAATGAGTATTTTTTACATCTCATAGGCACATGAATACAAATCTGATCTATTTTATATATACACATGTACATTACATGAAAACTAGAGATGAAAATCAAATGAAGAGGTGTATATAAAAAGTGCCCCAAACGGGAGATACAATGCGAAAATAAAATGTATTCTTCACAACAGAGAAGTAAAAGGCACAAGTACTAAAATATGTAACCATGCAAAAAATGTAAGTACAGCAACAAAGCAAAACAAATGGCTCCCACAACTGATTTTACAGTAATTCTCAAAATATCTCAGTATTTTAACATACATCAGTGCAAAATTTACTGCCCTGTAGCACACTAGTGTTCACATTATGTGATATTCCTGGTTCCCCTTCTGACTTCCTTTCTCCAAAGCCAGAATAATTTAGCTACAGATAAGGTATTAAATAAAATGGGGCTGATGTTGGGTAGTGTAAGAAGATCAGTGCTCCGTCTGGGTGGAAGAGTAACTGCAGCCCTTCTGCACCCCCTACCATCTGCCTATTGAATGTGTGCCTGCCGGAACAATCACCTCTGTGCCCTCCACTAGGGCACAATGGGCTTTACGGAGGTTTGCCAGGGTGAGTATCACTCTGCTGAGAACGGCGATGCAAAAGCTGGCAGCTCAGATATCACAGTTGTACCACTAAGAACACCTACATAAAAGAGAGATACAGATTCTAGGGATAGGTATCCAAACTATACCACAGAAGTCCATGTTTGTTAATATATGTTCTTGTTAGGTTTAAAGTCTAAGTAAAAAGTAATCTCGCTCTCATTATATGTTTGAATAGGTACTACTCTCACAGTTCAACAAACTTGGAGAGTTAAGCCAGTAAGCTAAAAAAAAAGTAAAAAAGTTTAAGAACACAATGTAGCACTGTTAGCTGGCTCCACACTGTGGCAAACTATGGTACAGTGACCCTAGTCGCAGACATCTCTATCTTAATGGGCTGCTGTCATTATCTGTAAGGTATGCTGACTAGGCTAAGCTAGTAGGGCTGTGCCTTGCAGTGTCCAAGCACAGCATGCAATTGGATAGCTACAGAGAATCAAGGCAAAACTTATGGGGACATCCCAATGATCCCTTACCTGGATGGACTTCAGGCTTATTCACCCTATGTGCTTCCACGTAGTGAGATTCAGCTACAACATTTTGCCACATAGATGTGACACAAATTGTTTTCAGAACCACACAAAAGGCATGGACAGGACTGGCCTGGTATAAAGACAGGGCTAAAATTCTTTATCTCAGTAGCTAAAGCCAAACTGAAGCCAAGAATATTGTTTGATCCTCCCATCTGCTCAAAGTGGCTGCCCCAAGGTACACGGACACTCTGAGAGCGGGCACAGTGGCTGGGGACAAGACGAAGGATGTAAATGTCAGCAAACATACACTGGGGAAGAATCCCACAAAGAAACAACTCTCTTGCACATGAGAGAAAATCCCAGTGCATTATGCAGGATCACAGGATTCAGACCAAACACCTACTGCAATCCTTAACAAACTCTAAAGGTACATGCAGAATTTCATTAAATAAGAAACTCACACATGCCACATGCTTCAACAGCAAACTGCTCCTAGGATCAATATTTGAGTTGAAAAATAGTGAGAAAACAACCTCGAGGATGCTGCAAAGGAACAAAATGCCAGCAACTGTTGAACTATATTCTTTAAAATGAGCTGTGTTACATCACCTGTCATGCCTTTTTGACAATGTTTCTCAAGTAACAAATGACATAACGAGAATACGAGCATTGCTACTTATACCAGAACCAATTCAGGAACTACTCAGTTAAAGTTTAAGTCAATTTTTCACTTAAATCAATATAAGCCAAGCCACTGATTTGGCAAGTGTTTGATCAGCTGCTACTTCCTTCCTTCCTTGGAAAAAATCCCTCAGAGCACACCATACAGTATTTGTTTTAAGAGAAAACCACTGTATATTCACTGCCATTAAAGAAGAAAAAAAGTATTCATTTATTTGTAAATTCTAGTTCTTAGATTCATCACGTGTCACTAGCACTATGATGCAGAGACCGCTGAACAGTGACTGATGTAGCAGGCCACAATGTATGTTTATATATTAGCTTCCAAGCCGTCAATTGCTAACCAGATTAGGGAGCCTAAATACCATAGGCCAAGATCCCCTCTGGAGAGTAATGCAGTTCTACGGAAGTAAATGGAGCATTGCTGCATTCAGACAGCAAAACATTTGTTGATACACGTATCTTTCAGAATTAATAATGCTGTGTTCAACTCCCTACAGAGCTGGCTGAGAAACATCTGAGTTTCTCCCAAGACCGTAACAGGAAACTTGGCAGCAAAAGTGTATTGGATTTATTTTTTTTAGACTTGCTACAAATTTGCATATTAAAACCTCCTTAAAAATAGATGGGATGGTTACAATTTGCCACTGTTGCACTTCAAAACATGACAAATTCTGGAACAGCTTGAGTCTTTAATAGAAGTTATTCAAAAAGCTGAAAAATACTCCTTTGATGTCAAGGTAGTTTTGAATCAGCATCACACTCCAAAACCAGAACTAGGCAGCAGCTGAAGGTTCATGTCTGGAGGGAAGCAGCCAAAGTTAGAAAAATCTGGAGACTACATTTCAGGTACTCTTAAGTACAAGTTTTGAAAGAGGTATTTTTTCTGCAGTAGGTTGTGTATGGGATTAGCCCGATGGCCAGCTTCTAGCCAAAAGCAAGTAATTTTTTTTTCACTGTACAAAAATACCTGCAGTGGTTTGCAACTGGTTTGACCAGAATACCACTTAGCTTTTCATGATCTACAGTAGAATGAACTAAGGAGCAGATCAAGATACATACCTTGGATTGTGTTTGCACCCCTAAGGGTTAAATGAGAAGCACAGTTTTGACACAAGAATGTTCACTGCATTTGAGTATTGCTAGAATGCGATGATACCACATTTCTGTGTTTGACATTATTTACCAGGGAAGCGAAGCCATTGTTCCACCAACAGTAACAGACACGGAGGCAGACTGCAGCTCCCCAGCTGGCTGTGAGCACAAAGGAAACCCACAGTAGAGTAGTAAGAAAATTACCAGAGGACAGACACTGAAACCGGTGCCTCCCTATCTCCCACATCTCCTGTCCGTTCTGCCAACGTGTCTGACACTTGATTAAAACATACACTCTCCGCAGCATTGATATCAGATTACTCTTCTCCCTGCCCCAGTGACCCATCAAGTGATCCCTTATTACTGAGTTACCTGGCATGTCATAAAACACGACAACTTCTTTTCTGGGATGGAATGGTCCTCCAAGGCTTAGACTGCAAGACAAATTGGTCTAATATCTGTAGTTACTGCAGTTACTCAGTCTAAGAATGCAATTGCTAATTAGTATTTTTAGTAGGTGGATAGAGAGAGAGGAAAGTATCTGCCAGTGAAATGCCTCTCCCACCTCCAACTCATAGCAAGTATCTGGATATGTATTTGAACAATAACAGGAAGCAGTACCACACTGAGGGCACTACAGGAGCAGAAGTATAACTCCTTTATGCAATAAAACAAAGCTACGAACACCACCAACATGGTGGTAAGACAACTCTTCAAATGCAAACACTGGAGCAAGGAAGAGCTTCTAAATGCTAAAAGCAGATGGGTACAGAGCTAAACAACAAGTCCTGCGAGTCTTTAGAAAATCCACTGCTGGGTACCCTTGGCCAGAATACCGCTTTCAGGATTTCAGCCAGATTTAATGACTATTTGTCACTATTTGTGACTATTCACCTCTTACATATAATTACCTGCAGAGAAACTTGGCTATCACTACAGTCCTTGTCTTCTGTTCGTGTCCATGGGCTCTGTGGTCTCAGTAACATCAGCCAGGCTCTCTGCTTCCTAAGTGCTCAGCATAGTTTTCAGTGAAATAGTCCTCAACATTTGCTGATGTTCTACCTAACGGGAACGGGGTTTAGACTATTAAAATTTTGAAGCTAAGTCCAGTTTACTTAAAAATATTTAGGGGAAAACATTCAGTTACCAGTCTGACCTGCACCAGCTTCACTTGCATTTAAATCCACTGCACAAGAGCAGGACAGAAATGTAACTTACCAAACACCACCAGCCCCAGTAGCAGGGCTGCTGGCTCACCCAGCCCTGCTTGTCACAGCAGGTTAGCAACAGCCACTTGACAATTTGCAACAGTTCTCTGTGGCCTATAAAAAGAGCAAAGTCCTTGGCACAACCCACAGAGAGCACCACGCAGAGGGACATGCCATCACTAAAGTGCAGGTGAAGAGTCCTGTAGGCAGGGTGCTGTAAGTAGCACCACGCTGGCTTAACTGTTCCTCTCCTACCTTCTGGGCGGCACATCCAGAAGCAGCTACAGGTGGGAAAGGCGCATGCGTGCGGTGTCCATGGTGTTCCACCTGCTTCTCCACAAACAGAAGCTGCTGCAATTTAGCACAGGACATTTTACACCACCCCCAGGTGACAAAGGAGTAGTTTTTAAATCCCTTCCTCCAGATTATCCTAGAGCCTCAGGAAACCAGCCCTGAGACATCACTATTTGAACAAGACTGTAGCATCTCTCTCAGAGCACTTAAGTCCTACAGACATCTTTGTGTGCTGGGGTGTTGTGTCCGATAATTATTCCTCTGGTCTTTTTCACTTTCCAGTTACTTTACACCTGCCTAATGCAGACACATATAAACAAATAGTTTTTATTTTCTTGCCTTCAAGAAAGCCTGATTTCAGTACTTCTCCCGCTTCCCATCACTCCAGTAACACATGACTGAAGGCAAGAGCACAGAGATTGCAGAAAAATATATATATATTTACATCCATAACTGAATACATGTTTTATGTATTCAAATTCAGGAAAAATGCATCACATGTACACACCAAGATACATCAAGAGAATACGAGGGGCAAAAGACTGCCAACAGCAAGAAACACACAGAAAAGCACAGTCATTCTACTGTAACATTCTTCTGAGGAGTGTATTCAATAGAGGAAACATCTCTATGCACTGGGGAAAGCCAGACACTTGGGCCTATTTTTCTGTGCCAGTTGATGTGAATTAAAAGTGTCAAATTTTTACTTTAAAAAAAGTGCATGGAATAAAAGGGGTTTTTTTTAGCATTCAACTATCCAAACAATTCCATAAGCTCCTTGTATAAGCTACATTATTAATTAAAAAGGTCCTAGCCCTAAAATACACAGATCCAACTCAGGAGAACACAGGACATGAAGTCCACCCCTATTTAAGGCAGCATTTAAGCATACACTCAACTTTAAAGCTTACGTTCTGTCCCACTGACTTCTATGAGCAGTCACAGTACACATTTAAAGTTAAGCACCTGCACAACTGCTCATCTAAATCAGGATGTGTTCCCTATTCAGAGTTTTAGATATGCATGTGTGTACTCAGTCTGGACTGGCAACTTCTGCAAGACTAAGCTCTTTTTCTTTTTACTGCCCTACAGGTAAAAGTCACTCCACATCAGACTTCTCTCCACCACTGTGTTAGGACCCAGCCAGTCCTCTCCACAGCTTGCCCACAAAATGGCAATCTGGGGTGGGAAAGCAACTCAAGACGTAATTTCAAGGGCTGCTCCTCCCGCTAAAGTGAACATGCAATTTTTTTTTTTCCTTTCTTTTTTTTTTTGTAAGAACTGGAATGTGTTCCTTCAGTGAAATTGTTAAAACTAAGGGTGAGGGGAAGGGGCAGGATCCCAGAATTTACCTTAATGGCCCACAATAAACCCCTGAAAATAGGGGAACAGATTTGAAGAGCTTCTTAGCCTCAATGCTACAGGGACCCTGACGTAGGAAACACACATGCGCATACACGCTAAAGAGCGGGCTGGCTCAGAGCATCCCAAAGCAGGCCTCAAAGTGATCTCGCATAAAAAGCACTTTGTGCTGACAGTGGCAAACAAGTGGATGGTGATTTTTCACAAATAGCAACAGTTCTGCAATATCTTCCTCTTCTTCCCTTTTACTTTGTGTCTTTCCTTTTCCCCAAAGTTTGGTTTTTTTATCTTATATGTGGTTTCAGTACTAAAACTAAATCAGATAGGAAATTACACAGTCAGCACCAGTCAGGAACTGAACCTGGGTATGCTAATTGGTTTGTGGTACCCAAATTCCTGGAAGAACGAAAGAACAATTCTTGCTCCTAAAGTTAGGGCCACATCCATATGTTTCCATTGTCTTTTTTACCTTTACAACTAGAGGTAGAGTCATTTTGTCCAGTATCTAAAACAGCATGATCCAGTTATATTGTTATTACATTAATATACAGTATCCATCTTATCACAAGTATTGAAAGTGCATGGAAAAAGTCTAACCAAGCCAATTCAATGACAAATAACAGTGTACCAAACATCATATAAACACACCCACGCACCCACACTCACACGTAGTGTATATATATATATTTATAGATTAATTTACAGTATCAGAGTGTTGTTTAGATCCAGTGGCATGTGCAGAAATATCAGGCAGTTGCTGTTTTTCCTTCTCACATTCTCTTCAATTCTTTATTTCCAAGATAGACGGGTTGTGGTCCAGGATTGCCAAAATGATCTTGTCCATATACTGTCGCAATCTGTAGTTTATCTCTTCCTGTTCTTTAAGGGCTTCCATGAGCTGAAACATAACATTTCAAAGTTACTCTTGAAATATTCTCACTAGTTTACATAATAGCATGAAATTCAGACAGGTGAGAGACTAGTGACTGCTCAGGATCACCAATTCCTTTTGTGATAGGTATTCTACCTCCAGCTCCTCCCTGTATCTGTATTAGAAACAATCCGTACGTTAAAGATATTTACTGTTACAGAAGGTGGTGAACAGTCATTACCAGGGATCTTTTGGCAGGTCATTTGAAATAAACTCCCCATCAACCCCTCCTGCATCCACACCATACACTGAGATGAGGAAGCTCATCCAAGAGCTTCATGACAATTTTTTTCCTGTCTACTGAAATCTGAAGTACTTTGCATGAAAGGCTGCGGAACAGAACAAGGATTTCAGTATTGTGCACTGGAAACAGTATGGGCTCCCTCTGTACCATGTGCATACTCTCTCAAAAAACCCCACCAACCTATCAAAAAAACCCCAGCCAACACAGCTACATACTCCTCAAGAACAACCCAGTGAATATTCTATGTTCTGTATTAAATACATGTGTTTCACTAAACCTTTGAGCTGTGAAAGGCCCCTCAGACTCTACAAAGACAAAGACTGCTTGCTTTTTATATTCTGCATGTTTAATGCCAAACTGACAAAGCTGCCCAGGACCGTCAGAGCCCCAGATTCTTCTAAAGCTGATGTGATTTGGGTGTCCATTTGCAATAGCCTTCATAAAAGTCCCACCCTGAATCTGCAGTTTCTTACCTTCATTTTGATTATACAGGAAAAATGGCACAATAGGAAAAATCTATGCCAGTCTGTGAGGTTTACTAAGCCTGGGCCACAGCTATAAGGCACTCTACTTCTTTAGAGGAGTGCTGAGTATTCCTTGCATGAGCCAAAGTCATGAGATTCAGAAGGAGAAATAAAGATTTTTCTTGACAATAGCAAAAGCCCAATTTGCTTTCACCTAATTAGAGTTCAACAATTAAACAGCCTTTCTTCACAGTGCTCTGGTTCAGGGAGAAACTCAAGTATGCACCTCAGTTCAAGGGACTGCACAGGACCTAAGGCTAACTGGGTCATCCAGGTACAGGTTGGGTAAAATGGCCTGGCTCAGGACTCCTCTTAAAGAAGAAATGGGAAGTTCTGTCCAGAAGAAGTAAAGCATAAAAGGCAAACAAATCTTTCCATCTCCTTTATCACTAACCTGTCTTTTTCCCCTGGGAGTTCTTATGTGCCCTGATCTCACGATCTGTCCTAGAGCTTAAAGGAAGCTGTACCAGCTAGACTCAGCCCTTATACAAATGGGTCTCTGATAATATCTTCCAAAGCATTACCAGATTATTATTTGCACACCACCTATTTTTGCCAAGAATTCAGTTCTGCTACACGAAATATATAGCTCAAATTTAAATCTAAGTGAGAGTTTGTTATTGAAGGAACTTAGAACTGAATCTAGAACACAAAGTATAAACCTGAATAACCACCTATGGTAATTTCTGTATGAAATTAATGTCATAATATCACAATACCCTGTAAGACAGAAGATGTTAAAATAAATCCATTGTAAAGCAGTTCACCAAGATTCTAATAACGCCAGTATTTTGAGAGACACAAATGGAAGAGCTATATTAAAAGGAGCATTCAAAACCACTGTTAGATTTAAGGCAATCTTCTAACACACTTGATCTGCAAAGCAGATTTTTTCTGTTGTTCATTTGTCAGCTTCAGATAGTTCAACCTTGACAGATAATTACACCGAAAAATGCATATTTTTGGATGTAGTACTTGATTTAAGAAAAGCATATTACCTCATCTCTTGATGCAGAATCAATTTCAGCAGCCAGTGACTGGGCTTTTGTTTGCGTTGCAAAGAGATTTTTAGCTTCATAAAGACTAAGACTTAGGATCTGTCCATTAAGATCATCATTTTGGTCACGAAGTTTCTGATTCTCCTATTTAGGGATGAAGAGACATTGCTTTTAAGTTCTTCCTACCAGGCTTCATTAAAAAAATAATTTTTTAAAATCACAGGTAGCTTGGATGGCATACGGTAAGGCTGCAAGTTTGCAAGCTAACAGCAACTTTCCTACCACCAGTGACCAGTCCTCCCTGCCTGAATCACCAGTGTCTCCTATGTGCACAATTTACATCACCTGTACAAAGAAGTCCTAGACGGATGCAATGCAGGTCTTGTGCTTCGTGAGAATCTAAACACAGCATGCTAGAGGTTGCAGCTACAGGCATTTTTCAAAGCAGTCCTGTACACATGGATCAAGAGGCCCTTCCCTGCTCACCTGCTTCAGCCGTTTTATTTCATGCTCCATTTCCACCTCTCTGGTTTTGGCATTGAATTCACTCACGCTGGATGAAGAGCTTCTCCCACGTCCAGGACGCTCACATTCCAGCTTGTACAGCTGCAAGTGCTCCAGTTCCTTCCGCAAGTCTTCAATGAGCTGTGGGCATGCAAGCAGGCCATGTCTCTCCAGCCCCTGCACAACCAGCCCTCCCTGTACGCACCCACCCCTGTGTTGCACCTCTGTACTTTGACACAAGCTCTCTGTGAGCCTGGTTGAGGCCGGACAGTCCTACAGTACAGCCACATGCTCTTCTATGGAAGCACAGTTCACCTACATCTCTTGAAAGCTGGAAGTGGCTCTGATTTCTAAACTTCATGTCTGAGAGGTATAATTCCCCTTGCAAACATAGTAAAGGAAATGCTAGGGCACACATTCAAGGCTGCAAGTTCTCAAAGAGCTGTAAACCCTTTGGGTCTGGGATTGCCATTTATTAGGTATTCTTGCGGCATTCATTGTGCTATGGGTATCCCTCCCACAGAAACACAATCCAGTAATACATTCACTGGATGTTGTATTTTCAGTGTTCATTCTGTCCGTCCATTCTTTTTCAGATGGGCTTCCATGCAGATGAGATGTGATTGCCTGGTCTTACACCCCTCTTCACACCTACCTCCTGTGTGGCTTCCCTCTCCTTGTTAAATTCCAGTCTGTTCTGCCGCAGCTTGTCCATCATTCTCTTGTACAAATCCATCTCATCTTTCAGTCGCAGACTAGTGTCTTCCAACCTATCTGACATGCGTTGCCTTTCCTAGAACAAAAAATGAACTTCACAGCCAGCTCGTAAGTGCATGAGCCATCTTCAGTTTTACAACACAAATCTATAGACACAGCCAGTCCTAAGCTGGCATGTGTCTCAGGGCATTCCTGCCACTAAAGGTAATCAATGTTCCAATTCCATTAGTCATCTTGTTTAGGGAAGGCAAATTAAAGAAGATGGGCCAACCACTATATGAGTTTGCTGTCACACAAATCAAGCTACTGTTAAACTGCTCAAGCACTCAGGAGTTTTGTTACCTCATCTAATCTCTCCGTTTGCGATTTCAGTCGTGTGACAGTGCTTTTCAGCTCGCCATTTTCTTCTTCCAGTTGCTGAACCCTGCGTCAGTAACAAAAATCTTACAGCAAATGCCTCTTCAAGAATGCAGACACACAAAATAGCACGCTTTAAAAAGTCATTTCACTTGCACTTGATAAAAAGACCAAACAAGACAGTCCTTCTAATCTTAGTATTTTTTAATCACAAGCTATTGGGTGCTTTTTGTTTGTTTTTAGGGCCAAAAATACTAGACTGACCCTTGGATTCTTATGCTTCTAACAGGTATCTAAAAAGCATTAAGCAGGAAGAAACAATTGCAGACACAAGTGTTTGCTACAGCTGGTCACAATTCCCTCCTTGAATCCATGCCAAATACCCAGCTAAGCTGTCTCCATGGGCCACGTGGATTAAAGCATTAATGTAAAGCATCCTCCAAGCTTCTGGGCATTAGACATGCAACTGCACAGCTACTCTACAGAACTACTAACCTGTAACCATCTGTGCACTGTCTGGTTGTGAACAGCCTACATTTCCATGCAAAGTAAAATGAAGAAAAGAAGAACTTGTACTCTGTTCTGTCTGGGTGGCACCAAGATGTTTGTTACCTTGTATTTAGAAGTTCAATTTCAGTGCCCTTCTCTTTTTCATACTTGCTATATGCTTCTCTATGTCTCTTTATCTCTTCTTCCAGGGTCTGTTCTGCTGATGTTTCTTGGTCTTTCAATAGTTCTTCCAGCTCATGAACTCTAAGCAAACCAGATCTCATTTCAGTAACAGCTTCACAAGTACTTTAAAAAAACAAAAGCGTGCAACTTCATTGCTTCTCCCTTTCCTCCCCATTCCTTTATGTCATTCTACTTCACCACCTTTGTTGGCACTTAACCTCCCCCAATATCCCTCTGGGTATTTAATCTTTCCAATAAGCACAGAATTAGGTAGTATCAGTTCATCTATTATTCTTTCATTCTCAGTCTCAAGAAGTTGGGACTATGACCCAGCCTTCTGTCTTGCTATGTGCAAGAAAAACAAACCAGTGGTAACATCTCTTGTAACAGAGAAGTTTCCTCTGTACAAGTCAGTAACATCTCTGTACTAAGAAACTTGCTTGTAAGGCCTCTGCTTGCTGAAAATACTCCACTTTGATTTCACTGATAAAGCCTTTTATCTGTCAGCATTGAGGCAGAAGACTTGGTCATATTCTACAGGTACAGATGCTCCTTCCCTACAACTCTGTTCTTGCGTTGCTCTGACATGGCAAAGAGAACTGGCTCCGTGCTTTATTACCTGTGAACTAGCTGCGTGTTCTCTTGTTTCAGTTTGCTCTTCAGGTCACCATTTGTCAGGCTATCATTCTCCAGTTCTGTCACCTTTTTTTCTAGGTACGTTACCTGGAAGGGGATGTGGAAAAGAATTGAGAGTTTGAATCTGTCTTTAATACACCCCTTCACTGTTCCTAACCGGCATTTAGCTATGCTACCCTTTTTAAAGGGAGCATATTCCCCTGCAAATTCACCCAGTGGTGAAATCAAGCTCTGAAATTCTGAGTTGCCCAGACCCTGCATCTTCCTTGAAGGTGATCAATGCAAATACACAGTAAAGAAGTACTAACACAACGCCTAGATGTGTACTTGCACAGTTCTTGCATTTTTGTGAAGTGAAGTCACAGTATTAATGAAATATCAAGGACATTTGCAATGAGCTACTTCAGATCACTGGCAACTGTAAGCAAGAGAGCTTTGTCAATCAATGCATGTCTCCAGCAGGATTCTGCTGGGTACATTAATCTTAGCGCACACAGCTTCTCACCTTTTCAGTGATATCATTATCACAGGAGTCTATACTGTCTCTGAACAGGTCTTCTGTGCTGCCGTTACTGCTGCTGAAGTTACTGTTGTGGAAGAGTTGTCTGAAAGATCAGAAGGATAGTTACTTTGCTTGATGAGGATGGAGGAGAAAGAGCCTGGGTACTGTCTTATAGGCTGGCTTTGCACTTTGAACATCTGATGCTAAAATCTGTGCAATCATTTCAGTGACAATTACAATTGTTTAAGCCTTACAAGGGACCGGTAACTAAATGAAGTCATACTGAGCACAATCAATGACATTAGTTCTAGGGTTCTTTGTTGCTTTCGATAGGATCTGCCACCAGCATTAACATAGTTTAAAAATTACTCAGCCTTATTCGCACTGCGTACTGAGTTGTATTTGCCTTATTAGAAATTTAAAATAAGGTCACCACTGCACACTGGTTCGTACAGTTAATCTAGAAGATTTCGCACAGTAAAAACTTATTTAAGAAACAGAAAAAAAGAAAAAAGAAAATCTCAAGCAGTTCCCACTATAGTTTAGTGTCAGAATACAGAACACTGGAGATCATCTTAAATATTCTTGAAACTTACAGCCTTCCCCAGCCCAGGGCTGGTTCATTCAGTCGAAGATTACAGTTCTCTAAGTTCTTTCTAAAGGGATGCTCTTGCTTTCCTTTGCATTTTTGGCAACAATAACAAAAAGGCCCACATTTTGAGGGTGAAAGAAGCAATAGCTGGACTGATGGAATAGCAGTATGAAGGAAGAAAGTTGGCAAACAAGGAAGCAACTATCTATGTTCTTAACAGAGCTCTTTCCAGTTCAGGGGCCTGCTTCAAGACTAGCAGTGACTTCTGTATTCTGTAACATCTCTATCCAAATACAGGCCCCTTCCCTTGAGAACTTGTCTTGGCACATTTTTGTTTTCTTAAACTTATTCCGCCTCTCTCTTCCCACCCCCACTTATGGAATTGTTACAGCTGATTCCACATGTATTCATAAAAAAGTTGAAGACTCTTACCTTCCAAAAGCTGTGCTTGATATTTTCCTGTTAGGGCTACATGGATACAGAGGGAATGATACAGGAATTAAACACTTATTTGAGTGCTGGATTCAATCTTAAACTTCAGCTGAATTGCACAATGAAACATAATATTGACTTTTTTAGCGGAGTAAGAAAATGATTCTGTGAACAATATTATTAGGCAACTTAATCAAAAGCTGCAGTTACCAACATGAAGATGAGGAGCCACAAGTTACTGTGATCATTAATGAGTCAATTTCCAAATACTGTTACATTTAGCAGAGATTTGTCAGCGTAAATCAGAGTGAAACTAACATTAGAAACATCACAAAGGGACACTGAGTTAGTGATGGACATTTACTCTGGATGTCCAGTTTTTAGATTATTTTATAAACAGTTTATCCTTCCTCATAATGCTTCCCAGTTCAGCACAGGAACCGAGATGCTTCCTTTCCATTTTTACAGTTCCCTTTTGCAGCCACAGACTAGTATTACCTAAATGAAGGACTAGACCTCAGACAATAGCACTCAAACCAAATCAAAATATCCAGCTGCATCTCTTGATAAGAGAATGTCTCATCTCTGTGTGCAGCACACAGACACACAGCTCTTTGTCAGAGCATCGCTCTCTTTCAGCCAGGTATATACAGCCTCACTAATAAAATTACCAAAGCCCCAGCTGATCGCGGTCTGGGTGTTAGCAGACTCCTTGCTAGGGCAGGAACATTGTTCATATCAAGTACTATGCTGCTGTGTCATCAAGAGAAGAAGCAGTGCAGTGCACTCTGTGCCAAGGATTATGCAGACAGGCAGGATTTACATTCAGTTTCTAGGGGGAGCTAGAAGCCCACCAAAAAATTTCCTTCAAAAACCGTAGATGATTGTTGGAAGCACTGGATTCTTTCCAAGTGCTCAGCACAGTTTAGAAGTGGATGGAGTGGCAGAGATAGAAATGTAAGGAAAAAGCTGAAATTGCAAAGAACCCCAAAAGTAACTTCTCCCACAGGATTCATTGTTTTTCCAAGTTCCCTTGAGGACAAAAAAATTCCCACAGGAATGAAGTACCTCTGCTGACCAATAGCTTTAGGAGAGGTGTATGTAAGGTTGTATGCATTAGCTAAGGATCTGCCAGGTCACTCCTTCCCACCTGGAGAAGAGTAGCTAACTGTAGATCCGCACTAAGCAGCACAGCAGACCCCACTTCCTGAGAAAAATCCCTGGAAATAGCACTCTCACTCTGCGATCAAGAGTTCATTGCTTAAAATATCTGAGTTTATTAATGCTGTCTGCACCTTAAGTCAGAAAAATACTTACTAGCTAATGAATACCAGCATTTCGGTTCAGGCTAAATGTCAAGGTCTGAATTTCTTACTGTTTTGTAAGAACAGCACATATGTAAGACAGAATGGGAGAATGGGATACAGGGAAGGAGAGGACTCTTTCTTCCTCTCCTCCTGCCGCTAGCTAGTCCCATTTCAAGGGGCATTCCTAAAAGCAGTGCAATAGTCTGCTTACCTGTTTGCTTTCAAGTTTTTCAGCCTGGCTTCCAAATCGTTGAGTAGATTTATCTTTTTGCAGCACTGCGAGCAGTAAACATCCAGTAACTCGCTGTTATAAACATGCCTCATTTTTCGGGGTGTTTGGCCAGCGCTGTTTGCAGGAAAGGAGAGATGTTACTGGCTATAGTAACCAACTCACAACAGGTTTTCCTCTTGACTGTGTGTCTGTGTCAGAATTGCAGACGAGGGACTTGGGGAACCACCTCCAACCTCAGCTCATCTAACACGGAGCTGATGATGGAGAATGCTAGTCTTCGGGCAAGTCTACCTGAGTTGAGGCTTTACAGCACGTTCTGAGTGTCAGTGGAAAGAATCAGTTTGGGTGACTAGAAGAATAGCTAAAGGTATACAGAGTCCATGCGATGCATGTAGCAAAAGCAGCTACATGAGTATGTCCCACCTCAGCAATGTCCCCCCCCTCTCAATCTGTCCACCTTCTGACTAGAGCCTGGCATGCAACCTGAAGAGTCTTTTCTCCAATAGAAAGAGAGGAAGATGAAAAACAGAGTGGTCTGGTAAGAAGTAGTCACACAAACCCTCTCAGATGGTAGGACGGAAGGAACCCTAGAATGAGGGAGGGAAGGAGAAGTGCACATAGGTCTGAAGAGGAGATAACAGTAGCTCTTGGCATGATAAAGAGAAAATAAACTCAAAAAAAAGACAGCAATCATGGCATGAAGTGCACAGAGCCCCAGGAATGAGAATGGAATGGGCTGCATAGACCTGAGGAAACAGGGGATGAAGGACACAAGCCATCATCATGAAAGGTCTCCGGAGAGGGGTGCTGGCTCTGCATGCATGACAGAGGTGGCAAGGTTGGATTGCAGAAGTGCTTGAAACAGAGGGTAGCACATAGGGGTTGCATGCAGAACAGAGGGATGCAGTGAGCTTGTCCTGTGTTAGCAATGAAGCACAAGACCTTCATGGCTATTGATCCAAGCAGACAAATCCTAGAGCATCTTCACACTCGGCTCTTCCCCAACCCTGTCCACCCACTCCCTTGCTTGGGAATCAGCCACTGACTTGGTCACAGGATGTAAGAGCTACAGAGACTGAGGTCACATGCAGGAATCTGGTGGACTGTAGCGGCATTTCCAGCTCCTAACAGACAGCAGCTACTTGCTTATGTTTTCCAAGACATTCAAAGTCAGTATGGATGCTCATTTCAAATAAGCCCCTGCTCATATACAGCACTTCACCCTACAGGTTAGTGCAAAAGATCTGTAGTATCAGAACACTAAAGGGAAACAGCTCTCTCACAAATCCTCTCTCCACTGTATCAGGGCTGGTGCATCGCGTTCAGCTGGTTTCCACTTTGCAGCAGATAACTTCCAATACTAGCCCCTAACTGTGAAACTCTACTGTCCGCAATAGAAAGACATCTCTACAAGCAAAACAGCCCAGTTATTCCAACAGAACCCAACACAGGTTACCAGAAACAACATATTTACTATATCTCTTATTATTAAATGTAGCCTGTCAGCTGGAGGGCAGAAAATGAACTGATCACATTTTGCTTTTAAGATGAGTCTACGTAACCAGTGTAAACTCTGGTATGGTCACCCATGCTCAGAGAAGGACAAAACTGAAAAATTGTTTGTTAATGAATAAGGAGCAACCTGGAAGATACAGATGAGCCAAGGTCAGAGTAGGCGTTGGTTCTGGTCTCATCATCAGGACATGGGCTACTGGGAGTAAAATCCACATCATCTCCTTCCCCATAGTCTTCAAACTGTTCTTCATTACTGATCAGAGAGGCGGTGGAATAAGTTGAGAGGTCAGATGCTGCAGAAGGGTTGTGAGGACTTGACCTGAAACAAGAGGTCAAAACGTCTCGAAGGCAGACTTTGATAGCATCTCACCTCACATGGAATCTTCCACCTTTACAGCTTGTCTCCTCATTTGAGGTTACAACCCACTTTGTGTTAAAAAACTATAGAGTGCTAACCACATCTGACGTGTATTTGACAGTGCCTTGAAAGACAAGAGCATAAGAATCTATGAACAAGCTACCTGTGAGACAGGTTTGGATCAGCACAAACTATTTCACTTTAAAGAGCACACCTCAACAATCCTCAGTCACCATTTCCATGTCGTGGTGAAGATTGCTGCTTATGGGACTTCTGATCTGAACGCAGGAACTGTTCAGACAACTCTGAAATGCATGGGGTAGCGAAAGGAACAGGTACAAGACAAAGGCTGTCACTCTATTCCACAATCAGAGTTTCCCAGTAGTCCCCATAAACCCTCTCCCATACCCCATGAGTTGAAGCCACTCTCTTTTGCGTGGTCAGAAACAAACTTCAGCTCACTGCATGCCAGAGAGTCACTAAACCTACTGATGTGACCTAACGGAGACTGGGTTCCAGCCCTTCCTTCCATCATGACAAAATGTGTATTTCAGAGGAGATATGGGCCACAGGAAAAGGCTGCTTTACTATCAGAGAAGTACCTAAGATAATGCCAAACCACAGGGAATGGCAGAACCCTGTGACCTCAGAGACAGAGGGCATATAGTAAATAGATCAGCAGAGCTAGGCACCATAGGGAAGCACCTGGCAGAGCAGTTTTGAGCACATCACATCTAATACAACAGAGCAAGTTTGCTGCAGAGGGTGCACAGGGATTCTCCTGCCCAGAGCCCAAACCACCCTGCAGTCATGCAGCATGCTGTCTTGCAGAGGCAGATATTTTACACAGATTGCTCAGCTCCCACCTCAGTAAGGCATTCCAACAGACAATCCAATAAATTTGCATACAAGTTCTTATAAACAAACTTCTCCCTACAGAAAACGCGATTCTAAGACCTGAAACACATACTCCACTTCAGAGGCCCTGGAGCTGCCCAACACACTACTGTGTTCTTACTGTGAAGCAGAATGCAGCACCTCTCTGCAGGACAGTATGCTGACTCAATCCGCTGACACTGTGCAGATTGGGTTAAATTTTTCACCCCCTTTGCTTCAGCGCAGAGCTTGTATCTTCCACTCCACTAGCTGAGCCACGGGACAGTAGCTCCCAGCTGATGTTCTCCAGCAGCTCAACAGTATTGCCTCCTAGGTTTCTTTTGAGTCTGCCTTGAGCCTCTTAACCATACCCTGCACTTTTGCAAACAGGGAGATTCCTCTTCCTGTAATACTACACTTGTGAGCTGTAAACAAGAGATGCAACAGTGTTCCTTTGGCCACGGTGCAAGCATTATTTGCATATCCCTTCCTCCAAAAGCAATTAGTAGAAGAGGAAGCCTGCCAACGTTTCAGATGTATGCTCTTTTGTTTCTCCTGTTTTGATGAGATCCATTTATAACCTGCAATTCATTTATCTAATTCACATTAACAGAAACTGGGGCAAGTCAAGCCTGGCACACTATTAAAGGATGAAGATAGGAATACTCATACTAGAAATAGATCGAACTTATCAAGGCTCCTTGGCTGGGAGATAGATTAGTGAGAAGCTCAACACATCACACTAACATATATTCTTAAAGAGCTGCTGTGCCACAGACATACTGTGTATTGTAAGTTTTTGGGTAACTATGATCCGTGTAACTGCAGCTGATGTTTGCATCTCTCAATGTTGTTACACCAACTCAGTTCAGGAAGAAGCTCCTCATAACACTTCCACCACGGACAGAGGTGAATTACCATCCCAGCTGAGGACTGGTCACACGTACTTGTCCATAAAATCCACTCTCCAGCATAACAGCCTTGGAACATCACCACTTGCCAACAGACCGGAACAGTAGCCCATTATCCCTCATGCATTGCCTGGCTAAGTTTCTTTTATGGCAGCTACACAGTCACCACTGCTGGACCCACCTGGTAATGCTGCTTAGTACTTTTAATTTGTAGTTATTCCTAAGCTTTGCCAAACTTTAAACTGCTTGGGGTGAAACAGTCCATGCTCAGGGTAGATCCTGAACTCATAACCAGCTACAGGCTGGAAACTGTCTAGGAATTGCACAGTCATTTTCAAGGGAGTTGCTAAAAGCAGATGGTTTTCTCTATTCTAATACTTACTGATTTCAGAAACACTTTCAGGTTTTTTTTTTATTAAAGCTGCTTTTCCCCATTCAAACACTTTCTGATTGCAGAAATGCTTTCAGGTTTTTTTCTTTTAAAAGCTATTTCCTGTTCTTCAGAGCAGGACTTCACAGGGCTGACACACCTGATACACAACCCACCTGCTTCTTCAACAAGCAGGTATCATGGTTTGGCCAAGGTAAAAATCTCTATTGTCTTTTAACACAAAAGCATGAAGCTTCCCAAGCGTTTTCCCACAGATTTACCAAAGCTAAGGGGGCCTCAGAGGATAAACCAAGATCTATTAGTAGTAGCACAATAGCTCTTGGTAGTTCCTGCCCTCGGTAGGAGAGTACAGGATGCACAATGCCTCCCCCACCCCCTTCACCAGAGCCTAAATGGCACAGCTGCGAGGAAAGATCCTCATTTCAGACACAGTATGGGTAAAAGGCAGTCACTGCAAGGATCGGTACTTTGAAGAACTGGGCATGACAAGGCAAGGAGACAGGATTGATAAAGAGCTGATGAAAACAGGAATTATCTTGATAAAGTCTCTGGGATTGCTTGGGCAAATGGGAGAAGGCCAGATCTCAGCTAGCTGGGAAATTTGGGAGGAGGGTAAGAATGAGGCTGCACAGAGAACATCTGAGAAGTCCCAGGAGAGAGAAGGAGGACTGTCTTAGCAATGAAAGAAGCTCAAGAGGCACAAACCAAGATGACAAGCCAAAAATAGGGAAGACAGGGCAGAGGCTTACAAAGCAAGCCCAGCTGAGCTTCGTCCTGTAGTACTGCATTAACTCAGCTCAAAGCAGGATTAAATCAAGTTGGGTCCTTTCCCCGCCCCCAGTCAGCTTTTAGCAACACCCCCAGGTACACACCTGGGAAGAGTCAAGTTAGGATTACAGAGACACTCTTGTGTTAACAGCAAGCTATGGTTACACACACACATGCCAGGATGCCCCGTGTTAAACACAATTTACTATTGCACACTAAAGGTTATGGAAAATTAGAAACACACAGAATTAACTTGGTACATGAAGCTGCAAAGCAAATCTGCAGAGCTCATGTCTTCAGATCACTAGATCACAAAAGACTAAAGCAGCACTCCCCATATTGCACTCCTTTGCAGGAAGTATTTGTTTTAATTCCAGCATATAAAGGTTTTGGGAACACAGAAGATCCTAGTTTTGGGGCATGCTAATGAAGCGTTCTGGAGAGACCCAACACTTTCGCTTCAACACACAACATGCAAGTCCCACGAGTGCTCACAGAACATGCCAGAAGGAGCCAGGACTGAGATTGTCTAAGCCACTTAGGGGACCTGGACATCCATCTCCCTTACACTGTAAATTGATATTAAGTTTCTAAATCCTTCAGGCATCCTCAGGCTCCCACAGTAGGGTTTAGTCACATGAAGATTCCTTCCTCCCTGGTCCTTTTGCACATGCCTCAAAACAGGGCTGCCATGGGGCAAAACCACCACTCACTTGTCACCAGGCAGAAAGAGGCCACCAAGCACACTGTCCTTCTCCTCGCTCCGACACACATCGGAGGCCTCCGAGCTCTGTGCGCTCTCAATAGCACTGTCCATGTCAGATTCATGGTGAACTTCTTGCTGTGCTAGAGTCATCGCGTCGTCATCAGGAAAGAGCTCCGACTCACTGTAGGCGCTTTCACTGTCCAAGTAGGCGCAGTCCTGGATTTCACTACCCTGGCAAAAGAAGAATCAGAAGTCAATTCAGATCATCCTTCAAGGCAGTTAGAAGGATACAGGAGAAGCAATAACCCACGCTCTGGATGCCCTGGTAAGCAAGAGTGACACTGAATAAAAGCCATAAACCAAAAAGGCCGACGTGCTTTACAAAGCCAGTTCTTTAAGCCCCTGAGGTAGCTGGCACCTTCCAGAAAGGCTCAAATACTGTCTCTGACTCTTCTACAGCAGAGGGACGCAACACCCAGGTATAAAAGGCAGGTCAGTTTTGCCCTAATTTACTACCAAAACGCACTTGAAATAATAAATATCCTCAAAGGTTTTTTATAAAAGAGGCATCCTTTGAAAGAAGATAATACACGAAGTCACTAAGAGTTAGTTCTGTGATTAATGTTATCATTTAAACAAAAGCAAGCCTGATAAGTCTAACAGTTTACTCTGTCTTTGAGGATGGGCAAAAATATATGGTGAAAAAAAAGTTGGCAGGTGTTAAAACATTTATGGTAAGTCTTGGTGACAATCAAAGATATAAGAGAGCAGGAAAAAAAACAAAGCCAAAGCCATCTGTTCCTGCTTCCTGGAACTGCAAGTCTTGATTAAGTATCAACTAAAATAAGACGTCATTCTCATTACTGCAACACTTTGCTCTAGCTGTTTGTCTCCTCCCTTCCCTTCTTGCCCCATGAACACTCACAATAGCCAAGATAAGCTGTTTTCTATTTGCTTCTCCCTGAGGGACAAATAAAAATTCTTAATTGAAAAAAATACAGTCTTAAGATTTTACTCTGTCCTTTGATACGTAGCAACACAATACTGCTTTGACAATTCCCATTCAGCGTGACACAAATGACTCCAGAGTGAGTTCTGCAAATGCTCTGACTCAGAACTCCGCTGCAAAGCTCACCTGTAAACTCCACAGGCAGCTTTACCATTGCACTATTGCCAGCAAGTTAAGACAATCATGCATTTAAGGCTTAGTTTACTGGCGCAAGTAATGAAGCACTCCTTTCATGGATACACCTCATATTTAGGCCCAACTGTCAACCTGATCAGCTCTTTCCCCAGGAAGCCCAAGGCATTGGCAGCCTGGTGCCACTGCAAGCACCAGCTGCCCTTCTGGCAAGCACGTTCACTGGGACACATTTACAGTGACATTGCTTGCAGCAGAGTAGCTTCAAGTCAACCCCTGTAGCCTCTGGATACTCCTATGCTAGAGCCACAGTGGCTTAAATCCCCTTTTGCAGAACTAGCGATATTCTGTGCTGATGACACCAATTTTTCCTCAGTGCATTTTTCACCTCAACATGAGAAGAGTCAGCCAGATGCTGCAGGTTTTTAAGATTTGCAAAAACTGCTACTAGAAATGCTTGCTACTAGAAGGTCTCACCTTCCATTTTTTCCTGAAATACTGATTTATATGACTGAAAACTCCTACCATATGGAGGTTTAAGAAATTCAAAACCACCCCACCTGCTCAAACCTAGTTAACTAATGGAACACCCAAGCAGTGAAAAGGTCAGCTTTACCTACAGTGTGAATCTCTAGGTACATACTCAGAGCAGATACCTGGATGCTTTTCTAGGTGAGCTTTCAACAGGTCTTCCAGGTACACAAGTAATATCAGTAAGACACTTCAGCACTATACAATAATAAGCACACATGTGTGCACATGCCTTCTCCCACTTTTCTGCATCAGCCTTATTAAACCTGAAACTTTCTCTAGGTACTTCTCCAAGAGATGTCCAAAAGGATTTATTCTTGGTCTATGCCATATAGTATTTATTGAAGCAATGCTGCCTCATGCAATCAAATTGATAGCTCTGAGCCACAGCACCTTCAGCACAGCCACTACCCCTCATCTGCAAGGAGCTGGTGGTTTGCCAGGTCTGACACCACCCATGGAGTCTGCCCTGGCCCCGCTATAGCCCCAGGTTCTTCAGCACTGTCTTCTGACCTGCACCTTGCATCCTTACAAGCAAGCAGGGATAATGACACTGTTGCTGTTTGCAAAGTACCTTGGGATCGACAAATACACAGCACAAGCAATAACACCTTTTTAGTAAGTGTCAAAAAAGTAGAGATCATTAAGAGCAATTAAGAAGTTTCAGAAGTATCCAGGAGTGTTTCTTTATCTAACATTTCCCCACAGTTTTCTCCTGCATGCTAAGCCCCACAGGCACAGAGCTCCTGTTCCTCTTAAAAAGTTTAATGCAATAAAGCCCTGGCTGCTGTTACAGATTTGCACCAGCTGGTAAAAGTCTGATCCAGGAGGGAAAGAGAGAGGCACAGAGCACACAGTGGATCACTGAAGTAGGAATTCGCAAATCACAGGAGGAAAGGAAGAAACAGCTCTTGCTCAGTCTTACCTCCCCATTAGCGTGCTTTCTTCAGAGGTCTTGGAGAACTCTCTGCTTAAGCAAGTTTTTACAGCAGGAAAAATCTCACTGGTATTAAACAAATTAATACAAGAAAGTAAAGGTCAAGAAGATCATGACAGACTCCCTTTTTGTTCCCTGTAGGTAACACCACACATTTGCTATTTCTAATAATAGCAGCCTAGATGCTCTTTAAAAGAAGTCCACAAGCAATTAAATGTGCAGTGTCATCTATAAAGGCTAAGGGCTCACTTTTCTTTCCTGTCACTTTCTGGTAACCTAACCTTCACATATTCACTTGTATTAGAATACTGGTGCACTGTACCCATGCTGGTCAGTACCATGCATTATTTTAAAAAGTGTAATTGCTCTGCACCTAAACTCTCACTTCTAAGGCCCATGAAAAAACAAAAAACCAAAAAAAAAAAAAAAAAGAAAGAAACAAATGAGCTTTCAAAGGCAATGACCAATCATAAGCCTGAACATAAGCGTTACAGCTTCTGAAATGACTCTCTGCCAGATTTGAAACTCCTCCTGGAAGCTGGTCCTCCCTTCTGCCAGTCCCATCGGCCTGTGGGGAGCTCAGGGACCGACAGGGACTGGATAAACACAGAACATGGGCCAGCCAAGCTCCTTTGAGAAGCTCCCCCTCAGCTGCCCTCCGCTGCTCCCTCACAGCAGGGAAAGCGGACACCACGCAGCACACCACACCAGCCCCCCCCTCTCCTCCACAGACCTGCGCAAACAAAGTGGATGTTTAGGAAACATGTCTCAGCTGCTCTTCTAAGTACCTGGCAGCCAAATCACACACTGAAGACCCCAGCTCTTTCAAAGCAAGCAGCATGACAAGCAATCCTGCCAGGGAGGCTCAGCTCCAGCAGCTGCATCAGCTGCTTATTCATGCTTTTAAGTGCTGAAGGTCCACCTACAATCAGTGCTAAAATCACTGTTCCAGCAAGATGTACAGAAACTAGGACCAGTGACAGCCACTGTGCTGAAGCCTGCATGACGGCTTTCTGTGGGCAGGAATTACGTGCTTAGCTATTAAACTTTAAGAGCTTAGGGGTGGGGAATCACTACACCCCTAATAATGCAGCATTTCTAGGCACAAAGAATACCTCTGATGTACAGCACAGAAATCCTGTAAAGCGTGGGTCTTGGATAACAACACTGAGGTGTCTCTTCAGGTCTCTTGGTGAAATAAGCCTTCAACTACACGTTTAACAAAAAGTTTTCCTTCTCTGGCCTAAGTAACCAGTAGAAGAAAACAGACAAAGCACCTTTAAAACAACTAATACAGGTTAAGAAAGCTCCTCCAAGAAGTCATAACTGGGGCACGTTGCTAGTAAAGAATATAAAGGCATCCACACCTTACTGACTAAAGCCGTAAGATATTTAAAGCTGTAATTGTTCAGTGATCACAGTTTCACACAGGACCATACTTTCAATGATGCCATCTAGCACAAGCTGCTTAGAGACCACACCTAAGAAAATTAAACTTCTAAAAGAAAAAAAAAAAAGGAAAAAAGAAAAGGCTGATTGCACATCTTAACCTCTCCAATTATTCCTTCACAGTTCAGGCATCTACAGTACTTCATGTACCAAATTAGAGGTTAGCAAGAACAGGTGTCATTCAGGTAGCCTTGAAAGAGCTAACTTGAGTTTAAACAGTACGTTAAAGACTAGGTGACACTTCTGTCCTGAGTCACTTGTTTCCAGTGTACGTGCCATTACCTGAAACCAGTAAGAGAATGAGGTTCTGACAACCTGAATATGAATCACGGTGTTTCTCATCCTGCTAGGCAGTTCCCTTCTTTGTTGGCTGAGTCAAAAGAGATAAGTTGCTGCTTATGATCTTGCAAGATTCACATAAAACCAAAACCAATCATATGTTAAAATATCACCAACACAACATAGCTGCAGGTAGCTTTAAAGCAGTAAGTACTTTGCACTTTATCTAATCAGATGCTCAAGATAACTCCAAGTGCTTCACAGGCAGTCGGCCAGACGCTTATATAGCAACTGTTGAATATTCAGCAACAGTTTGCTCTATAGAAGCACCTGCTGCCCAAAGATCCAAGGGCACTTCACAGAAACTAATGAATTCCCTTCCTCGAAAGAGGCAATTGTGTGGCTGCATTGAAGCCAGATGAGTAAGCACAGCCTGCCTTTGCACAGCCACCCCAAACAGAAGCAGGAGCCAGAAGACAGGGATTCCCATAGATTCCTTCAGATCCTTGTGGGGCAGGAAAGCGGCGTCAGCATTAGGTGGGTATGGGAAAACAGCTCTGCCTTGCCCTGTGGTGACCTAGTTGGGCTTTCCCAGGTTGGAAGCAATCCCTAAAATATGCACATAAAGCAGCTGAAAGCTAGTAACTTGGCTGACAGACAGGCTACATGACATGCCTACATCAATACATTCATGCTGAAGAGCAAGCCTAGTTAAAATTCACTCCCATCACAGCCAAATCACCAGCACCCCTGACATTTAGACAGCCTCCCAGTATTCCAGAGAAGACAGGGAAGAAAAGTGGATCCAAGTCTCCCATCACTGGGCAATCTGATTAGCGAGAGCTGGAACCATCACACACAACCAGAAACAAGAAATGCCACATGCACGTCAGCCATGGCACGTCCCTCACCAGGATCATGCCCCCGACCTGCACCCATCCGACAAGCTGAATCTGCTCGCTGTGGGGCAGATGCAAGTCTGAGTCCCTGCACACACCCCCTCCAGTTTTTTTCCCCAGCAAGAGTGCAGGAAAAGTCACCTCACCGCAACTGGAAGAGGTGCCACGTGGAGGTGTGCCAGGCTTGGCAGTCTCAGATGAAATGTTACTTACTGCTGCACATCCATCACAGAGAAAATCCCGGCTCTCTCACCTTTATTTAAGCAGCCACTGCGTTGGAAGGCAAGCATTCTCTTAATTCCCGGGTAACAAAGAAGGGCGTGAAGCATTTCTCACCAATGTGTGTTTAGAAACGCCACTCCTCTACAAACATTTGCATATTTACACCAAGTGGGCTATGAACTTTTTTAAAGCACAGATTCTCCCCCAACATATTTCCTTTCCTCTTCAGTTGTCAGGCAGAGGTGGGAAGATGCTGATCTACCCTTTGATCTGACTGGGAGCAGGAGAAACTTACGTAAGCGGAAAATGCAGAAGCACTAAGACCACACTTCTGCATCTGTGTCCACGAGGAAGATGAGCAAGCCACTGCCGGCTCTCAACCACACAGCTGCGGCCACACGAAGCGATGTGGCTTGCAGGTAGGCTGATGGGGGAGGGAGGAAGTCATAGAAACTGCTTCCAACTCTTGCTGCAGCATGGAAGAGCATCAAGTCTCCCCACACCGCTGGGAGTTTAAAATCTCTCAGAGTTCCTATCAGCATGCAGATCATGGTTATTTCACTAAGCTGCTCAAATAAGCTGTTCTAGGGCTACAAGTTAGTTTGCTCAATACAACATCTTCCTCTGTTTAGTTACTCAAATCTAGTATTTGAAGCTCAGTTTAAGGCAAAGCTTCACACACTGCTGCTGTGGGTATTGGAAAAGACTTCCAGGGGCAAGTTTATTCCTAAAATCCAAATATAGGATCGAGTGCTGGACAGCATCCTGGAAGCTGGCGAAGAGCCCCCAGGCAGAGGGCAAGCCATGCCTGTGCTGCAGTGCACTGCCAGCCCCTTGTTTCCTTTGCAAGATAACATCTGTATCTCAAACAATCGCGCAATTCAAGGACAACAGGTTTTGACTGAAAGACCAAGCTTCAACTTCTGGGCTGTTGATGCTGAACCACACGAGTGGAGGGCACAGAGGTTTTGAAAGACTGCTTTGTGCTCTGGATAGGAAGTTCAAACTGACATGCCTTTTCCAAGGCAGAGGAGAAAGGCAGTGTGCAGCCTGGAGCCAGCCAGGGAGCGGCAGGAGTCAGGAGTGTTTACACTGCTACCTGTCACTTTAATTGGCCATAATAGAGACGCCAGACCTCATCACGCACAGGATCTAGATCCAAGCACTCCTTTTCACAGGTCATTGTTCATGCTCTGAAAGTTTTAACATTAAAAGACTTTAGCAGACTGCTAATTTGATCCTCTAAAGAAAGGGGTGGGGTGGGGGGGAAAGGCTCTTTCCCATTACTTTGAAGTTGCTCCCCATCACTCCCTGGGCTGCTTCCCACTACTGGACTACCATACACTCATCAGCCATCACCAGAGGCTCAAAGCAAGGAGCATCCCTTTGCAAAAGAAAAAAACATCCTAGGCTGCAGTGTTAGGAACAAGAGTGCATCCCCTTCACCTTCAGCATGGCCAGGGCCAGCACATCAACCACAGTTCAGAATGAAACCCACCAGACTGATTGGCATCTTGTTCCAACATTGATTAGGGCACTTTCAGCTCTGAGCTGCAAGATAGTTTCCATTCTCTTTCACATACCTAGAAAAAGAGGTGCACCATGCTGGTATACCATGAGGATGTCACTCAGGAATTCCTAAGGTGCAGGTGCCCACTCCAGTAAGAGCAGGAACGAGACCTGATTACCTGAAAAAGTCTCTAGTAACATTTCTAGTGTGAAATGCTGTGCAAGCTGCCAGACCTCTGCAGACTGGTGGCATGGCCCTTCCCATATAGGGAACTGCTGGGACATCCTACAGCAGATACCTGCCTGCCACCCCCTCCTCCAGGGCACGGCACCCAAGTTCAGCAGCTGTATGTTGAAGTGAGCCGTGGTCAACTGGGCATCACCTCTGCAGTATGCATAGCAGTGCTGCAGCCCTTGGTTTAAAAAAGCTGGTATACAACTAAAAAGAAAAATTATTCATGATACTTGCCTAAAAAGATCTACGCAGCAGATAATAAATGTGACATAATTAACCCTCTTGAGAAGCTTTTGCCTTGAGATGAGACAATCTCTTCTCTATTTTTAAAATCAGAACAGCAATAACAGGGAGGGAAGACAGAAAATGTCAAACTTGTATCAAGGACCATTTCCTAGGACTGACACGCAGGCCTGCCCCTCTTAAACCTGCCCCTCGGGGCACTGGGGCCAGCCAAGATGGCACACCGCGGGCAGCAGCAGTCACCTTTATGTTGACATGTACAGCTGGTGACAAAATTATGAAGACCGTGTCTGGGGTTCATACAGCCAGCCGCAGGCAGGATGTCACAGCGCTCCTCATGCACAGGAAGCACAGAGCTGCAGTTCACAGCAAAAGGCACTTGAAAAACACTCCAGCATATACCAGCCTTAAAACCAAGCGCCAGAGGTAAAGGTCAGATTATGGTATTTTGAAGCAATACTACAGATGAACACCTCTACTACGTCAAAGAGAGCTGGAGGCTGCTTGCAAAGAAATGTCTTTATTTTAAGCCTAAAGCACAGTCCAGTGCTTGCTTCTCAGTTCAGTTCCTTAATTAACCGAGTCTGTAAGTTACAAGATGCTCTTTGCAAATGGTGTTTGCTGCTCAGGAGACAGCTGAGCTCACACGCTAACTTGTTTTCCTTGACAAGCCTCAAGGTCACCCAGTCGGGCAATCAGTAAATAGCAAAAAAACTTGCATCATACTTGCCCACAGGTGCTGCAGGCACATGGGTGAAGAGCTCTTTGAGCAGACTTAGCGCTGCTCCACAGCTGGGTGAGGAGGAGGGTACTCCTAGTAACCCCAAGAGTACTGCTAGGTACAAACAGTGTGAAGAACGGGCAGACGCTGTCCCAGGCAGGCACAGTTCTGCCTATGTCTAAGCTAATTATTTACAGGAGCTCTGATCAAATTCCCTTCCCCCAAAGAATCTGGAAACTATAATATTTGCATTTCTTTTGTATAATACTGCAAAAGTTTGGCCTCCAGCAAACACAAGGAAATAAATAAAGGCATTTAAAGAAAAACGAAGAAAACAAGATTTTTTGCCTCACAAATCATATTTCTGTCTTCCCACCCACCCGGGTTAGATTACACTGCAGTCTCCAGAGGGGAGGAATAACTGGGGAATGGGAGCAACTTCAGACCCCAAGAGGTACAGAAACATCTCAGGTTTCCCCAGCACAGTAAGAAATCCAGCCATGCTTGATGATGAGTAGTTTACGTTGGCAAGCAGAGGGAAAGCATTAAGGATGTGGCTTTGCTCTAGTTTATAGAGAAACACTTCCCAGAGCTCATTGGTCAGTGTGAATGCAGACAAGCCTAAAAACTCATTTACTTCACGTTTAAGACATACTGAAGTAGCTCTGAAGAACTCTTCATTAGGAGGAGGAAGGAGCTCCAGGACCTTGGCTGCTCTTCAGCTGGTGGCTGGGCAAACCACAGGTTAAGGCGTCTCTGCTGCAGGAATAACTGGAATTGCAGCCTTTATCCAGCAAAGTTTGCAAGCACTGCTTTTGAAAAATTTTCAGTCTCCCCATCTATTTATAAAAGTAATTTTATTTATTTTAAAAGAAAGACTCTCACATACCTGCTTTTTTAGTTTCTTACAATTAAGTGAAAGCACTCAATTGTATTGTAGAAGGGCTGCCAAGCACATCATACCACTCAACAAACGACAAACGCAAATTAAGAACCCAGTGATCATAAACTCTGGCACAGTCAACAAACTGTGTTTTTTCACTTATATGGTATAATACAAAACATGGCTTATTTTAGAGTTTACAGCTATGCGTAGGCAGGAGATAGTTCTACCCTTGAACCTGCACAGACAAAACAGATGGCGACCAAGTAAAAAACATTTGTAGCAATATTAGTTTGCACACTGAAGACAAGGTTCAAAGCAGAGCCATATCCAGAGACCCCTACTACTAACCAGTGGTATTAGCTGCAACACAGTGCCCAAAGCACCGCTTTGTGTTGTCAAGAAGCACTTACAGAGCCCATCTTACGTTCAGTACAGCTATCAACCTAAATGACTATAGTAAGATCAAAAGGAATTAAGTTATTATGCTGCAATTCAGAATTTAAGGGGTCAGCTACCCAAATATGGGAAGCATTTGAGAATATTACTGTTTGAATAATGGTTAACGCAACAGCAACCCACGATTAGTTTTACAACCATTTAAAATATTTCACTAGGACACTGTACGCAAAAGACTGAAAGAATTAAGATCAAGGTGTGCTCAACACATGTAACAGGACCGGTTAATCAGTAACTGAAGCAAAGCTACTCCATTTGCCTTCCCATTTTGGCATGGAAAGTGTTCTGTTTTGCAGCCTTTGCACATGGCTAAGATCCCCCAACCACCATGGCAGCAAGAGCCGTGACAAGGCAACCGCAGCTGAGAAACATCTGCACATCAGGTGGCTTCTGGGAGACTTGCTGCTGTTTGCGGTAATTCTTCAAACAACAAGTTAAAAGAAGCCCAATTAAAAGGTTTTAAAACTGCTTGAAGGCTACCACATCTAGCATCGGGAACAGCTCAAGCTCCTCTCAGTTTGGGCAGATGCTGCCAAACAGCCAGAAGAAAATCCATTGTCTCCTTCTGTACCCAGTTGTGTGAATAATATTCCCCACTACTGCACTTATCTGGTGGTGACACCGTGTTATTCCCCCCTCCCCAAAAGTCAGAAGGGCCACAGGCAGAAAAATCACTTGCATCACCAACATCACCACTTCTTACTGAGAACCGAGAAACAATTAGGGATGGCAATCCAGTCCCATCACTGGGGAGCAACCCCACATCCAGCATACCACCTGACTGGAGTAAGACCATTGTGAATGGGAACAGCTGCGATAGCATATCAAAAGGGATTGAAAGAGTCACAAATTATACTGGTATAAGGGCTCGAATACAGGTGCCATGAAGTCCATGTTCAGGAGCGTATTCTGAACCTATTTCAGTAGTGTTCCCTCATCTGTCCCTTCTCCTTATCATAAGTAGTTAAATAAGCCAGATAACGTGAGGATAAATTGTTATCTGTGCCCCCAAAGCCACTAACCTTATAGATCTGCCAGAACAAATGAAGAATATTGCTACTATCAAAACAGCAACATTAAACTGCCACCCAAAAATCAGCACTAGCATGGCACAGAGCAGGGATGGCATTTGCCTGCCCTGGCATCTCTGCCACAGGTCACTTCTTCTGCGTAACAGAAAAGCACAACTGCCCGCCTGCATTTCAGAGAGACAAAAGCAACTCCACACCAAGATACCTCCTATGCTCCCACTGCTAAAAGCCTCAGAGGAAGAGCTCTGCTGTAAACTGCTTGCTTATGTTGCCGAGCACATACAACACAGGCCTGACCCTACTCAGTTCACCAGGGGCAGGACCACCTCACCCACCACGTTAGGGTAACACGGGTCCCACATGAGGGCTACGTACGAGACCCATAGTTACAGACCAGACTGTGACAGCCACATACTAACTGTGAATCATTTTTTCCTGACTATGTCACCACCGTCCCAGAGCCAGCAAATGCATTCAGAACCACAGTCGGGTGTTAAAAATATTCAACAATAAGTAACAGCAATCCAAACACATCACCAGTGCCACTGAAAATAATTACACAACAAGCCCCTTGATTGTGTTTACCCTTAAAAAGTACTCGTTTCTCCTCTTCCCCCTTTTAAAGATTTAAAGCGCAGATACTCGGGGATCTCCAGGTGAGAGATCTGAGCACTGCATGAGGTTCAGCTACGCAGGAAGACCCCACTTCTTCCCAGACACCCCAATTTCACCACACATGGCTGGCCAACACATGGGTTTGCATTTCTCCCCAGTGTAAGAGTATTGCCAGAGCTCTCCCGGACCTGCTCACTTCTTCCACAGCCTGCCCAACCTTTCAGCAGCCGTGACTCTGGAGTGACAAACCCCTCCCTAGGCAAACATGAGAAAAAAAAAAAACCAAACCCCAAAGGCAACCCCGCACGGTTTCGCTGTACCTGCCTGCTTCCCCGCTTGCAAAACGCTCCCCGCAACCACGAAAGCGCCGATACCGCAGGCAGAGAGCTGGCGGGGATGCTCTTCCCCCTCCTGCACACAGCAAACCCCGCGAGTCCGGGGGAATTCCGCAACCCGCCTCCAGCCGCAATCACCCGCTGCCGCACGGATCCCCCCCAGCCCTACGAGCCGGTGCCACGGCGTGGAAACCCCCGGCGCCACCGCGAAGTCGCCCCTCACCCCGCACCTCACCTCACCTCCCAGCACGGCCCGGCCCGGCCCGGTCCTCCCGCAGGCCCCGCCGAGCCCCCAGCCGCGGCGCAG
>JAVJGI010000001.1:122432151-122489313 GCA_035590275.1 Ibycter americanus | reverse complement strand
ATCCGCCCTGCGGTTGCTAAGCAACGCGGAGGAGGAGGGGGTGTATCCCCGGTGTAGGCGCGCGGTACCGGGGTTCCGTGACGTCACGGCGCGGGGGGTCCGGCCTGCCCCTCGCTGCAGGATGGATGCCATCAGCCCCATCCCGGACGGGTGGTTTTGCGGATTGTTTGCGGGGTGAGATGGGGTTCTTGTTGGCCGGAATCCCCCCCACCCTGCTGGGGAGGGGGGGGGGGTTTGCCATAATTCTTCAGTTTGGCTCAAAATTATCTGTAATAACAGGTAAAAGAGGAAGCTGCCTTCCTGAGAAATGAAATATGGCTTAAAACCCGCCTAATTCTAAACATATATGTATATGTATGTATACGCACACACCTGTGCTCAAACCTCGGGCTGCAGAGACCTGTTCGGCCCGGCGCAGTGGGAAGGGGGTCCCAGGGCAGCCCTGGGTGAGGGTGGGTGAAGCATCGCCTGCGCCCCGGGCCACTGCACCCACCGGCTTCTCCCCAGTGTCAGGGGCGAGCAGCCTGCCAACAGAGGAATTTTTACCGATCGATTTCAGTTTTCCAATGCCTCGTAAAGTGAAGGGGTTGCCCTGGACGGCTGAGCCCCCGAGGGCAGCGGGGATGCCAGGTCCCCAGAGGGGGACAGCCACTGGGGACACTGGGATCCGCTGCAGATGACCTCGCTTGCATGGTGTGCCCTCACTGCTACAAGTGGGTGATGATACAACACAGGTACAGCCTCCCCGTGATGGCGGTGCCAGTCTAAAACACCCTCAGCATGCTACTAAGCAAAACAGATCCTGGTAGGAAGTGATGTCTGTTCTGTCCTTGATTTTAATCCTTTTAGCTACAAGATAAAGAAAAGCAAAACAAAAGGCTGAGAACATGCACGCTGACTTGGTTATTTTAAATTCACTTCTTAGAAGTTGTGTAACTTCCTTTTTTGCAACACCTCGTAAGAATTGTGTTTACTGTGCTGTCTGTGCTACTAAAGAAAAAATAAAAGAAATAAAATCTGTTTTGGTGGCTTTGCAGTAGCGGACTCAAAGGCAGTGGGGTGATATTCCAACAAACACTTTCTGCAATAGTGCTGTCCAGGAGCCAAACCCCGCTGTACCCACTGTCACAGTTTTCACGGGAGTGTTACACATGGAAGGAAACACAGTCCTGCAGGTTGAGCACAGCGAGCACCTCCCTGCCAGCCTAATGGCACTGAAAGACTCTGAAAAGCAAAGAATACCCAGTCATCACCCTCCCATTGGGTCCTGCCATGTACCAAACCCGATTTTTGAAAGTAGCTTTGAGTATTTCAAAAGTTACACAAAGCTGTTCATGCTGTATCTTAGTAACAGTGCTCATATACAGAGTTACAGAGGCATGTACATGATTGAAAGATCATTTAAGTACTTTATACTTCTATCCTCAAATCTTTTGGACTTCACTGTGGCCAAAGACAGGGCATTTTCTGGAGAGGAAAAAGGCCCAAGAGTCACTTGGAACAGAGGATAAGGAAATTATAAGAAAACAGACCAAAGCGGGCAGTGACAAGCCCACCAGCTCATGCTTCGTTCAAATCCATCTACCAACTTAATGTCGCATGTCCCAGGCGCTGCCTCAGCCTGCCTTCATTATCATCACAGCCAGCAACTTCTAAGTGCAAAATATTGCTGTTCAAAAAGCAAAAGAAGAGAAAAGCAAAAGAAATTCATTAGCCTCAATTCTTACATGCAAAGCTTAAAGCAACTCACTGAACTTGACCCTTTATCCAGTTCATCAAAAGAAAATGAATTCTGTCTCTGCTGAACAAAAAAGCATTGGAAGGGCAGGGGACGCCTTAGGTTTAGTGTAATAAAGTGTAACAGCAACAGATGAAAGCAAAGTGCACCTCCAGCCAACACACATGGCCACCCTCACTGTCCGAGGAGGTCCCTTGGCCCCAGCAAGTCAGCCCTCGGGGCAGGTCCCCGCACACGCGGGGCCAGCAGACCCTGGGCTCGCTGCAGTGGCAGCAGGCTCTGGAGCCCTCCTGTTCGAGAGCTCTCCAGGGAAGCTGAGCAGAGCTGATAATGAACAGTGTAACAGGGATCAAAAACACCTCCCAGATATCCTTCTATTCATTAATCTAAATTAACAGGAAAGCAATTCTTACAAGACAGATCTGGGGACAGACAACTTCACTGCTTACTAAATAGGACACTTCTAAAATCTGCTTTTCCTTTCATTTTGAAAGACAGTTGTATGTCAAGGGTTCATTGCCAAATAAATAACAATCATAAATAAAACTATTACTTGCACAGTGTGTTTTTGAATAGTTTCCTGAAAGACGCAAATAAGAAGTGCTTCTATTGTTATACTGCTCAGGCAGTACTATGACACATTGTGAAACAGTTCCTGATACTTACAGAATGATTAGCCAGCACAGCTATACTTTCAATAGCTTGTGAGGAGCAAAATGTAAAATAAATCTTTAACAGGTCAAGCAGCAACAGTTAAAACCAGCATTATAATAGAGACGTTAAGAACATAAGCACAACTGGTACACCTGCTGGATGTATTACTCAGTATGCTACCCAGGGCTTGGCCATTTACTACATAGTAAAAATTGAGAAGGCATAAATGTCTCATTGATAGAAGCATTCCTCAGAAAGATCCCAGAAAATGTACAGGTTTTAGACAATCACCTCTTATTAAGGAATGACTGTATAAAGACTTTATTAATAACCATAGCTATAATACAGGTCCATTTCTCATTTCACTAAAGCTAAGCCTGACTAGGCAGAGATTGTTATAGGCTGGCTTTGATCTCCATTGAGACAACCCCCTTATTTTTCACATATTTCATGGTAAAGTGATAGTCTTCTGTTTACAATCACTTATGATTTGTTTCCTGCAAAGGGAAAACCAGAGCACATTGTCATGGCTGAGGGAGGGCAGGTGGCCATCACTGCCTTCTCTTGGAGGAATGAGAACTCCATCGGGAGTGACACAGACCTTTAACTGCTTCATGCCTGAGAGCAGGGAGGGTAAGGAGGAAGGGCTGCATGGTGGCATGAAATGCCCAGGATAGCAGCTTCTGCTTAGGAAGACTGGCAGCTGCAACTCAATGAGTCAGCAACAGAGAAGGAGATGTTGCATGATACGTTTTTCCCATCTGAGACTGGAGGTCTATTCTCTTGCCATGATTTCAGGCAGCTGAGGAATCTGTGCAGGTTAGTAACAGCTCAGATGACCACAGACATTGAAACATGCTCCAGGCTTCATGAGCAGTTCACATGAATAGGATCTGCACACTGAGACCCTCATGAACATGGTATTTTCTGACTCCATCAATAGCAGACTTTCTGCTTTTCAAAGGAAAGCCGTACAATGGCAGACGTGCTCCTCCAGTACCATAACAGCTGGCCCCTGGAAATGGCAGGGCATTCCTTCACACTCAGTTTCCATCTTAATTCATCTTAAGTTTTTCCTAAATCCCATCTGCCATACGCCTACTTGTACATGGTGGCATTGCCAAAGTATGTGTACTCCTGAGTCCTGTCCAGGGTTTGAGGTTAGGATGGTGACAACCACCTTTCTGTTAGCAGAGAGTACACTTTTTTCCCCATTACCACAGGAAAGAAAAAGAGATGGTTACACCGGCAAAAGTATGCTTGGTACTGCTAGATTAATAATGCTAAGTATCCTGAAAAAGGTGCTTGCAGAAGCATGCCAGAGGAAATTTGGGCAAAATATTTGTATTTGGGTGCTTAGAGGAAGATTACTAAATACATAGCTGAGTGCCTAAATCACAATCACTACTCACTTCTTCACGGTGAAGGTGGTGAGGTGCTGGCACGGGTTGCCCAGAGCAGCTGTGGATGCCCCATCCCTGGCAGTGTTCAAGGCCAGGCTGGACGGGGCTTGGAGCACCTTGGGCTAGTGGAAGGCTTCCCTGCCCGCAGCAAGGGGTTGGAACTGGAAGATCTTTAAGGTCCCTTCCAACCAAAACCATTTTATGACTTCCAGTAGCAGCAGCAGCCAGAGTGCCTGCTGAAACCAGGGGCTCCTGGCCAGGAGATGCCAGGCAGGGTACGTTGTTGAAAGGGTTTACGGCAGGGCAACCTCCTGATCTTGTACAAAGGACTGCAATTTCTTCTGGAGCAGTTCTGAACAAAGGCTGGCACCTCCTCTACTGTTCCAGAGGCAAGAATCCTTCCTCTGAATCTCACTAACGCATTGCTCACAGGCTAGTCACCCTAATGACAAGAAACTGGAGCTGAAATGTGAAGAACAGAGACTAATTAATAATGAAGATAATGAGATCACCAGAATGTATATACCAAACCCGCATCTTAATTATCTCATGAAAACTGGCAACTCCAATCATGCTTCAAGGGCCTTTAATCATGCTCTCTCTGATGAATATTGGTGGCTATTTCACACAGATACTTAGGTAAAAATACCTTTTGTGTGGGTTTTCCCCCTACAATAATAGCCGGCCAAGTTACTACTGCACGTAACTGCTCTGCTTCAAAATGAGATATCGCAGACTAGTAATTACAGCTGGTCTGATCTTCATCTCATCTACTCTCATCTTATTTTGGAGCGCCTCCTTTGAAGCAAACGCAATGAGACTGGTGTGAATTACTGCAGTGTTATTATGAATCCCTTTTATTATGACAGAACAAACCAAGAATGATGCCTAATTAAGCTCATTTCTGCAGAAACCCAGGGAGCGTATAGTCCCTGCCGCAAAGATCTTACAATCAGAATAGGCAAAGATAGACTTTCAGGTAGGGAAAAGGGGACAGAGGGAGTGCAGAGTGAACTCTCTCCCAACTACAGTTTGTTCCCATGACTTGTCTGAAGGGGAAATCAGGAGGAGGCTAAGATAGGATGAACACAGGAAAAGTGTGGAGCTGCTGAGCTGAAGACTGTAGAGGGGGAAGAAGCAGGCTACATTTACAGCAGCTAGAGCCTTTTCAGAGCGTTCTGCAGTTTCCCCTCTGCCCTCCCCATCCTTGCAGCTCAGGATGGGGTAAGGTCAGCTCCAAACTACAGCTGCATGGGAACACGGCTCTGGGTGGAGCAGGCTCAGCTCAACCACTGCTCCCACTCCCAAAAAACAAGACCCCAGGTGTCTGCAGAGAGGCTTATTTTAGCAAGCAGGGAAGCAGCTCTTCAGACTCTACACCATGGGATGGGCCATGGGGGTCTGCTCTCCCTATGATGCCCTTTAACATTAATAAAAGCAGAGTGTGTGCTTGTATACTATCCTCAGGAATAGGGCAGGCAGCCTGGCAGATCAAACAGCACGGGTCAAACGAAGGCCTCGCAAATGAAGGTCTCTGCACAGACAAGAGCAATGAAGTTGGACCTACTTCTATGGCATGCAATTACAGCATAAAGACATTTCAGGAGACTTACCCACTGCTCTCTCTAGAGATGAGCTACTTGCAACCTCTTTGCCATCAGTAGGTTACACTTTGGTGGCATAATGAGGCTGCATTTGGAAAAAATTTCTGTGTTCCTCTCCAAAAGCCTCAGGGACAGTAAGTCAAGAACTGCAAATCCAAAGGCCAGATAATGAAAGAGGATATGCATCCCCCTCTTTAAAGCAGTGTATTTTTTTGCTCGTCACTGCAACTGTATCATTTTTTCATATCAAGCTCTGAAGGTGTCTCATAATAGTAGCTGTGAATTCACAATTAAAGCACCTTTGTCAAAAGCATTACAAAAACATGCCCGGCACAAAATCTGTTCCACTTAGCCTTCATCAAAATGCCCAGTAATACAAAATTAAAATAAAACAACAGGTTACATGAACTAATCCAAGTGAAAAATATGTAGCCTGTCCTTTAGGAATGGGCTGGGAGGACTGTGCAGGCTGAGGGCACGGACACATTCAATTCGCAGATAAAAGAACAGAAAACGGAGAGGGAAGCGTGAGCATCCCTCAACCACCGTAGAGCTTAAGCCAAGGTGGAGCCAAGCAGCTCCACGTTGCACCAAAAATACACAAACACATGTACTCAGCTGTCTCTGCTGTGGCAAATTAACTCCACTGCTCTGTGGCTGCAGTGACAGTAGGCTTTATTGGCTGGTTTACCCGAGCAAGCAACTGGCCAGAAGTTAGGTGAGCCTGGAGATGTGGACAGAGCAGAGGGTTCCAACAGTCCCTCTGACAGATGTGTAGCTCTGCTGGATTCTGCTTTGCATGGTCTGTAAAAAACAGGCTGCTGGCTGAAGAACAGACCTTTTGGTAGTTTCAGCTCTGAGCATGTTTTCATTACATGGTTTTAAACCTTTAGCTCCTACTCCGTATAATATAACTTGTTAGCAGAGGAAAGGAAAAGAAAAAGAATCAGCTGTCCAGGACAAGAATAATTCATGCTCACCAGGGGCTAATATTTCTCACATGACACATGGCTGCAGAACAGAGCATCCTGAAGGAAAGAAGAGCCTGTACTGAGCTCACAACTGCAACTTCACTTTGGTCCTATTGCTTGCTTGCAGTAACATATCTCTTTAATCACACAATCACACGCTATTTCCCACTGGTCTGTATTTGTTCAGGACACAGGCTGGATGGTGCTCAGTTTATCAGCAACTATTCAATATCTGCTTTAGTCTCCCTGATCAAAGTGTTGCTTCATGTCTTATTTACGGCTACTACTAACAGCCTGCTCCATAGACAGAACTATTTATTCTCCCCCAAGCTTTTCTGTGGTGTTCATCACTCTGACGTCTGAGTGCTTTGCAAAGATTAATTTATCTTCATAAAGCCTCTTCAAAATGAGAGAAGATGGTATTCCCATTTTATAGATCAGGAGCTGTTGCATAGACAGATTGAGGTCAAACATTTCCACTCATGATAGGTACTAATATGAAATGTCTCAGATCTAAATTTTTTTAGATATCTTCAAATACAATGCCAAAACAAAAATCTTCTGGTTTGTGTGTTAATATAGAGCTCTGACTGGCTCCTTATGAAGTTGGGTATTACAAGAACAGGAGAGGATTAAGAACTGTAAATGCTGGTCACCAGAAATAAGGATGAAAGCTGTCCAACTGCCAGTCTCAGGAATACTGAAAACCAATACAGGTAACCCATGTGAATATGAAACACATCGGCTTTCAATGAAGCAGCAAAATATACCTTGAAAAACTATACACATAGTAATTTTTCTCTGCAGTTTACAACACAGGACCAAATCCTGAGAGCACACTTTAAGGTAGGAGGAATTGCAGGTTCTCTCCACTTCTTGGGGTCTGGCCCATTAAGCATGGACAAAACCGGAGAGCTTTGTAGTGTAGACCACCCTGGGAAGGAAAGCTTTTGTTTTATTAGTGTGTTAAAAGCATCTGTGGATCAAATGTGCCAGTATCACTTTACAGCATGAAAATGCCGCCCAGGGGACTCTCAAGACTCATCTTTTCAAACGCTGATACCTCTTTGTCAGTTTTAATAAAAGGCAGCTACAAAAACAAAGTGGGCCATGTGGTCTCAATAAAGCAGAGACCATGGCAATCAATAACAGAAACAATCTGCACTTACTTGCTGGGAGAATTTGCTTTTAGCAGCAACATCTATATAACAAGACATCACTCAAGACCTCCCTTCGATTTTTCTTGGGACAATGAGCCCACTGTGCCCAAAGCACATCTGTGCTTATAGCGACTTGCAAATCCAGGACAGTGTTTAGACTGATAACGTGACCATGTAACATATGATGACGGATCAGAGCTTGCAGGATGTTTGATCCTCCCTCTTCTGTCCTAACATGGACACTTTTCTGTCTCAAAAGAAAACTTATCTGATAAACACGTTGATTTTTTAATGCAACATAGACATTCTTTTCTGCTACACTTCATGATCTCTTTCAAAGGCGGCCACGGCTCAGCACACAGGTTTGCCTAATACAAGCTCCTGTCTCCAGCCCTGGTTTTTAGCAGATGAATGAGGTAGACATACAGTTAGGAAAGACAATGAAATTTGGGGAGAGAAGGGACATGGAAACTAAAAGAAAGCCTTTTTCACTTGCTATCCCTGAAAGACACCAAACTGTGCCACTGCAAATGCTTTTTAATTGAGAATCCTGATACATACCAAACTGTATATGATGTAGATGATTTAAATTACATTGCACATCCAAGTTTTATTTGTTTGGAAAATTGCAGCTGAGGCCATTAACCTTCTCTGTCTTATCAATCCAGTGCCATCTCCAGTGAGTGGGGCTCCTTAAATAAAGCTGGCCACCTAGACAAATGCCACCAACACCACGAACTGGCTGTCACCAGGAAAAACACACCCATCAGGAATAAGGTGGCCTTGGCTCACTCCATCAAGGCTAAGTAGGGAACTGTTTGACAGAGGGGTGAGAAGGTTATGAAGTGCAGGAGCTGAACTGTTTGCTGTGTTTGACCATTTTCACAAGATTAATTTGCTGCATATCTGCCAGCATCAAGGGCTCCGGGACTCTGCTGTCTTAGAGTGATCTGTAACCTCTCGCAGTGCTGGCGCTGAGTTCCCATCTTCCACTGTCACCTGTGGCTGCATGGTGACAGCAGAGCTTGACAGACCCCAACATCCCAGCCTCTTACAGTCCCTAGGTCACCATGGATACAAGAGAGACAGGAACCGGCCTGTTTCCTGTGACTGCACACTGGTGATGCTGTGGCACTCAGCTGCTGTGTTCCTTATCTTTCACTTTTTGGCAGACTCCTGGCTCTTTGCTTCACCAAAGGAGGAACCAGATGCTTTCAGTTCCTTCTGACTGAGAGACACTGCAACATATTTGAGCAGAGAAGATGACCTGTCAGGTTAAGCATGTTTCAGTAACTGATTTATTAAAATCATTTCAGTCTAAATTGCAGCTGCTGCAAATCTGTATATGCCTGGTTCAGGATTACTTTTGGGTTTAGAATCTTGGGTCTGCCCTGGTTTCGGCTGGGATGGAGTTAACTTTCTTCTTAGTAGCTAGTACAGTGTTGTGTGTTGGCTCTGATGTGAGAACAATCACCCCAGGTTGGCAGCCAAAAAGGACTGTCGGGGTTTAACCCCAGCTGGCAACCAAGCACCACGCAGCCAGCCGCTTGCTTGCTTCCCCCCACCCAGAGGGGTGGGGAGGAGAATTGGAAAGGAATGTAAAACTCGAGGGTTGAGATAAGAACAATTTAATAATTTAAACAGAATAAAAGGGTAGAAACAACTATAATAACAATAACAATAATAATGATGATGTTATAATGGAAAGGTGGGGGAAAGGATAAAATCCAAAGGAAAAGGGAGAAAGGAAGACAAGTGAATCACAGTACAACTGCTCACCACCCACTGACCGATGCCCAACCAGTCCCCGAGTAACGATCCCCCCCACCCCAGCTAACCCCCCAAGTTTATATACCAAGCATGCTGTTCCATGGTATGGAATACCTCTTTGGCTGGTTTGGGTCACCTGCCCTGGCTGTGTCCCCTCCCAATTTCCCGTGTCCCTCCAGCCCCTCTGGCTGACAGGGCTCAAGAAACCGAAAAGTCCTTGACTTTGTAAAAACATTGCCCAGCAACAACTGAAAACATCGGTGCCTTATCAACATTGTTCTCACATCAGAGCCAAAGCACAGCACTGTACTAGCTACTAAGAATAAAGTTAACTCCATCCAAGCCAAAACCAGGACAGGTCACAGGTCATATAGAAAGTCAGGAATAGGCTCATCCATTAGTTCTATCCAGAAACAGAATTTTCATTCTTAACTATGGCTAAAAAATAGCAACCACCAAAATATTAACATATGGATGGAAAACCCCCGCTACCTGCTACAATTAATGCCTACAAAGCATTTCAGAGACATGGCTGAGCATCACAGAGGGAAGTCCAATCTCAGTAAGAAACACACAGATTTTAACTTAAAGGTCACAAATGGATGGCCTTATCAGCTGAAACATGAATTGCATTCTAGCCTTAACGACTCATTATAGACATCAAACCACCACAATTTCCAGCCTGGACCATCCCTAGCACATTCCTTTGCCTCTGTGATTCATGGTTCCTACTCACCATGCATTTGCATTCATATTGAAATCTAGCAAGTCAGGTACTTCCATCAGCTCTGCACTGCAGCAGGAATATACAGCAAGTCAATTTTCTGTAGCACCAGAGAATGACAACTCGGTACTTTCCACAACATTTCATTTTGGTGGACTTTAATCTTGTCCCTAAGAGACAGGAGTGGCCACCCACTGCTGGTTTGGAGTTTTTTGCAACTAACAGATGCAGAATAAGGAGAGGATCAGTAGAAAGAAAGAAAGAAAGAAAACAAGATTTTTGCATAGTGAAAGTGGTGCTTTGGAAAACAACCTTCCAAACCTCTTGCAAGACAAAAATAGAGAATAAAAAAGAAAAGATAAAAGCCAAAAACTTTTTTGCCAAATGTTGCAGCCAGAATTCCACCCTCCTCCTCCACGGCACCCTTGCCCAGTCATCAGATCCCTTTCTCAGTGTTTTGTTCTGGTATAGGCCAAGACCCAAATTCAAGGGTCTCCAGGGGCATAGCTCGGTGCTGCAATAAGTCAGCTTCATGAAAACCAGGAGTTCAGTCAACAGAGTTCAATGAACATCAACAGAGTGCGCAGCAAGGGGGATTTACTTAGAAACAGAGAATCTATGAACAACCAGTTGTTCATAAGGACTAACGGACTTGACTTGCTCCCCAGGTATTTTCACTCCAAAGGTATATAAAAGGGCTTAGAAAACTCTGTCTCGATACTACAGCAAACAGCTCTACAAGGGCTATGGCAAACTAACCACCAAATGCAGAGATGAGAAAGCAACAGGGATTTTTCTCGTACAGTCATTTCATGCTCTGCCCTTTGCTCTGGCCCAGCCAACTAGAGACAGAGCCTCTCAGGACACAAAAAGCCCAAGATCCCAGACCACAAGACATAAAAACATTTCAGTGCACCGATTGCCTCCTCACAATAACCTCATTATCACAGCTGTCAATCAACAGGACAAACCAGTCGCTAGCATGGGAACTACTGATAAGAGATGCTCACCCTCAAATGCATTCGCTGCCTGGAACAACACAAGTGATGGCAGCTTTAATATCGCAACAGGCTCCTCAAAGCCAGAGCGCCAGTCTGTGCCCTGTCTCTTTACTGCAAGAGCCTGGATGGGTCACATGAAGAGATTCCCTTTGGCTCTGTGTCACGCTACTGGAGCTGCAGCGTACAGCCCCTTCAATTCCATACCGAACTATCACTCATATGGAGATAATTGTTTAACAACCAGATGCACACACTGTCATTTAGATTTACGTCCCATAACAGTGATGTCCTGTGACCAGGTGGACAATCTAAGGGCCTTTTTCCTTATAGATTTCCCAGCGCATAAATCCACTTGCTATCCCCTATCATAAGTGGCTATCCAAAACCTGAGTATTACAATCTCACTGTGTTTGATGCAAGTTCTTGGTTTACTGGTAAAGGGTGGCTATATTCCTAACCATGCCAATATAAGGCTGGATTCATCACTTGTGTCCAGTTCTGATCACAGGACTCCTCAGACACTGTTCAAGACAGTGGCATAACAGTGAGCATTTGGCACTGATTTATTGACCTGGACAAGTGAAGTGTTTTTAACAAATTTCGGAAAAATTCTGTCATCATTTAAAAGCAGCTAAAAAAATCTTTCCCAAGGCACAGATGTTTAAAAACCTACCAAATACCCTGAATATTCAGCGCCTGAATCTGAAACTGTCACAGATGGACTTAGAGGGCTTTTTTAATATTGGCTATTAATAAGTGCAAATGTTCACAATGACAAATGGAATGTATTTTTAGTCTGTACTGGGATATTAGCCTTGTCTTCATCAGCACTTTTTGTCAAACTTCCCACTTTGATATAAAACCACTATACTCTAGCTATGAGGCTAGTGCCCATTTAAATATGCAGACACACACATCACAAGCTCTTTCCAGCCTCATATTCCTGTTTCAGAGTAAGGTCTGTAAGCATATGTGCTGGTCTGACTACCTGCAAGGTGTGTTTGTCTGTCCACCTCGCCTGATTTCTCTCCCAGCACCCAATGATATGTTTGTAACTGGGATTGTGCAATGACTGCAGCTTAGTTAACCCGGGATTACTCTAGTGTAAACTCAGAATCAGGCTTTGCTCTTGAAATGAATGGATTAACTCATGATATACTTAAGTAGGAAGACCTGGCTCTGACCTATAAACATCACAAATGCAAGTGTCTTTAGTGAAGTCTCTTCTGCCAAGGTAACAAGCAATAGGTGAAGAGGAAATGGCCTCAAATTGCACCAGGGGAGCTTTAGATTGGATAATAGGAAAAATTTCTTCACCACAAGGGTTGTCAAGCATTGGAACAGGCTGCCCAGGGAAGTGGTTGAGTCACCGTCCCTGCGGGTATTTAAAAGATGTGTAGATGTGGCACTTGGGGACATGGGTTAGTGCTGGACTTGGCAGTGCTGGATTAACGGTTGGACTCGATGATCTTACAGGTCTTTTCCACCTAAGTGATTCTATGATTCTACGTCTTTGTGGTTATTTTTCAGAGAGTAAAAACTGGGCAGCAAGGAGGGAAGATGTGGCTGTGTGCAATCCAGCCTCAGCAGCACGGATCAGAACGTCCATGGCGTCCCAGTCACCTTCTGTCTCTGCCGTGTTTTTACGTTCCAGCTCAATACCTGTAGCACAGCTACACCAACACCTCCAAAAGCCCAACACAGTGAAATGACCTTGTCATGCTGTGAACCTCGGCTGTAAGCAATGCAAATATTTTGAATCTGATTCTTGTGGCCATTTCCCTAGGTTACACATGCAATCTTCATGGTTCCCAAAAGAACACTGTGGTAAACATACTCTGTGATAACAGCTTGACAACTGCCAGCTGATGAAAAATGGACCTATTGTTTGTGTTTAACTGGAAGCAGTCAGGATTTCACTTCTATAGTTTGTAGTTTCTTCTGGGATCGTTGCAATTGTTTCTACACATCACAAGTTTATTCCAATGGGAGCTCATTTTTAGATGGAGAGCATGAGAAAGGACACAGGGAAACGTGGGGTTATTGCACAGGGAGCCTGCACAGGTGACTCTGTGCTGCTCACCTGCAATGCTGCTGTTTTGCGAACAAACGTCTGCACTGATATCCCAAATTGCCCTAGGAGAAGCTTTGCTCAGCAACTGGCCCTTTGGAGGTGTTGTCTGGAGCTGCAGGGCAAACACAGGAGAAGAAAGGAGAATGTTCCAGGGCAACACAGCTCAGATACTATCAATGTAATTTCATAATACTTGCATGAAAAGAAAGAGTGGCTACTGCCATTTCACTGCAAAGAAATCTGACAGAGACTGGCTGTAGCTTTTAAAGGTGCTGAGATACCTACTTCCCAACCTTTAATTGCTTCTGTTCCATATTTGTACAATAAAAGCTCGAAGAAACACTTAAAGGCTTTGCTAAACAGCAGGAATACAGCCTAGGTGGTCTCCAGCCCTAAAACTACTTTCAAGTGACTTCTCCAATCTCAGACAGGAAAACCATGAAAAAGTTAGGACTTGGATGCTCATTTCCCCATTCTTGCAATGCCACCCCCAGGACTGATGAAGCACCTTGCTAGAATGGATGCTGCACAGGTCTAAAATTATCCTCATCTGGAAAGTATTTTCCTCACAAATTTGGCTTCACTCCTTCCCTCCTCCCTGAGCAACGGGCAGCTATGGGGGGAGAGTATTTCACATGATTTATTTTCTGCTGTGGCAGAGAGGATGCGTTTCCTTCTACATCTGTGTTTTTGTTCACTAGTGCTCAGACAAATGACTAAGCCGTGGGCAGCGATCTGGAGCGACAGCAGCGCTCTGGCTCCCGAGCACACAGCACAGCAGTTATTTGTGAGGGTGGCTGGCTGGACCAATTGTCTTTCCTTCCCAAGTGATATTAGCATTTTGTCATTAAATCACAGTTAACATCAAAACTGGAAGTCTCCCCAAGGCCTGAATAAAGTACATCAGAGAGCTCCTCAGCTGAAACCAATTTTTCATCTGCTGCTCCTGGGAAAAGCAATGATTTTTTGACATCCAAGTATGTTAAAGCAAGCTGGCTAGCAGATACAGGCAGCCCACAATGAACCAGTGAGCACCAGCACTTCTGCCAAAACCTGGTCTAAGAGCTACTGACATCAGTAGCAAACCTTCCTTTCATTAAAGACACATTTTGCACTAGCCTCAAAGCCCTCATTCTGTTATCTTTGCACATGTTGAGCCCCAGCATAAGTCCCTTTATGAACATTTCCATTGGTTTGAACTGGTTTCCCTGTTAGGTTCTGTTGCTGCCCTGCCTGGGGACAGTGCTGACCGTGTGAGCGATGGCTCCTCCAGCCAGGCTGAATGTCTATGCCTCCCCAAGGCTGGGAGATGGGGTTGGAAACTTCTGGTACCCTCCCCTCCACCAAGCTTAAAGGGGACTGCAAAGTGTGTCCTACCAGACCGCTTTGCTGCTGCAACTCTCTGAAAGCCACTAGCCCCTCCTTCCCAGGAATAATTTTTATCTTTCAGGCTCACAGAGGGCAAGTGCTCTTTCTGTCTTTTGGCATCTTTTTGCACTTGTGAATAGCAACAGATAAGAGAGTAAATGCTTCAGATACATGGCCGAGTGGCAGCTCTGCCAGAAGCGTTTGCATTGGTACCTGTCCTGCAAACACAACTGCTCTGCCTGGAAACAACATGGGAACTGCAAGTCTGGTGTAAGACCTCATGGAAGTCTCAAGGGAAAAGTGCCCTTCACTCCAGAGAGAAACCTGCCCTCTCTCTCTTCCACACTCTGCAGACCTGGCTCTGAGGATGCTCAGACCAGCCTTACTTAAATGTCTGTCTTCCACACCTTTTCACCTCTCCCATGTTTTAATTGCTTCTATTTTACATCTGGGTGACCAAACCTCAGGAGAAACAAATTCAAAGGCTTTCTCAAATTGTAGTATAACAGTAGGTGGTCCCCCCCTGCCCCGTGGCAATCACGCATCTTACAGTCAGACAAAAGGAAAACGAAGGAAATAATTGCAGTGTCCCCATAAGGCCCCTGCTGTCAATTATCCCTGATGTGGGGTGTCTGCTCTGTTTCCTTCCTGGTGGCTCAGCCCCAGGCAGGCACAGGCGGCAAGGATGGATCAGCATCATCAGTTACCTATCTGATGACCAGCATGACTGAAGATTGGCTTCAGCTACCTGGATGCAGACACCTAATGCCACTCTAAAGCTCTAAGATAATCAAGGCATTCACACAGATGTGGCACAGCCCCTCCAGGAGACCACATCCACACCGCAGCACCACACAACTATTGGCACAGGCACCCAGGAGACAAGAGGCTACAGGTGAGCAGAGACACAGCCTCCACGGGTGCTGCAGCACACGGCCCCTCTTGGCACCTGGCTCCACAGGCCCACGTCAAGATGTGAACACCAATTCACTACTCAGCTGCAGTTTGCTGGGCTTCTTAGGATGCTTGTGTAGCTGGAGCTAAAGGTGCCCAGTCAGAGCTGTCACTCTTTTAAATAACCTGAGCATGCTCTGAGCTGTGTGATTCATCCTTGCCTCAGCCCCTTCTGGGAAGTGCAATTTAAGTGGAACAGCAACAACTGAGTTCCTCCACCTGAAACCCAGAGGAATGCACAAGACCCAGGGGATGCTTCTTTAAGGCTGCAGACACTGCCGTCACCTGGGAACTCTCCCCATAGCTACACAGGCTCCTCTTAAGACAGTTATTGGATTCCTACTTCAGGCTCAGTGCTTTATGCTTTAGGCTCTGTCAGACCTGTTTAATCAGCTGGTAATGTGACACTTCCTTTTATAAAGACCTGAGATCTACCTCCCTGGCAGCATGCCTTTTCCTCCAGGAGGTCAGCCTGGATCCCTGATTTCTGATGTGCTGCTGGCAGCACGGAGACGAAGCAATGAAAAAAACCCAAAAGATCAGGACAGTTGTTATTTCCATGTAAACCTGACAAGATGTCTTGCTCGAAAAGGATATCTCAATTAGCTCTACAGGCTGACCCATCTCAACCCCAGACAGCAAGAGAAGCTGAGCTCAAAACTCTTGACTTCCTCCGAATTCCCACTGGGTTTAAGTGCTTGAGGTGATTAAGGAATGAGAAATGAATTTCTAAAAAATCAGAGGTGGCATAACAAACCTCAAATAGAAATTTGAGAAAAAATGCATCACAAAAGAGACGTCATCTAGTAGTCCAGGAAATTTACTGGATGACCTACCTCATAAGATTTCAAGACAGAAGTGGTGCTCAGATCTGGGACATCCGAACTGCACTGAAAAACTGCCCCCCAGTTCTTATCTCCTTTACATGTAGCTTTCTTGTCTCCCTCATTCATTTCTCATCTTCCAGTATCCTTCCATTCTTTTACTAAGTCTCATTTAGTAAGTAATGTAGAAAAATATCACATGAAAATAGCTAGCCAAGGTAGTCCCTCCATAGCCATGTGTTATCTTCACTTTGAAAAGTGTTACAAAACATCTCAGGTAAAATCTTTACTAAGGCTAAGAACTTAGATACCACCATCTCACCTGGATGCACTGGTACCTTCCTTGGTGAAGAACCTGGAAGCACCTCCTGCCCCTCTTACACAGCAGACCCCAGGATGAAAATTTCTGGACAGTCTCTTATGCAGCATGTGACCAGGCAAAGCCAGTCTTGTTATTTCCAGCAAGCAAACTCTGTTGCCAGTGATTGAAAAAGCAGCTTTAGTTGGGCATGAATGAAAGGCAATGACTAAAACATTGTATTAAATTGATTTAATAAGGTTCGATGATTGAAACAGGAAAGATTTCCCTTAACAATTTGTAACAGGCCAGATTCAGCCACTGTGACCAGCTCTCTGCTGGTCAGCCTAATTGAAATTTGTGCAGTGAGTAGGGATAACAGTCGTTGCTCTCAATTAACTCTGAAGAAAAGTTGAAATCTTTTCAACCGTTTTGAATTATCAGCCCTCTTTCATCTGATTTTTTAAAAGGTCTAGATATTTATACAGTTATTAAGAATATTCAGAGGTCCCATAATTCACAACCATAATTTGGGACCATGTATTAAACTGCATGTTTCAAAGCTAGGATTAGTGAACAGGAGACAATTAGTATTGTGTTCCGAGGGAAGCAGGTAGGAGTCTCCTACAAATACCCACTGCAAGGTCTGCATTTAGTCCCAGCCAACTCTGTCACAGACTTGGGCTGCAGCTTGAATCTGATGTATCTGGTGTTTCCTAGATTTTGGCTACAGATACAAAAAATCCAGTTCTGCCATTCTTGCTTATACTGACCAGCACCTCCTTTGGAATTACTCCTTATGGCTTAATTGAACTTGTTTGTAGGGAAAAATAGTACCTTATGGTAGCTAAATGAGACCCTTGAGTCCAGATACAGTAAAATTTGGAGCCAACCAGACCTTCTATTAGGTCTGCTTCATGTGATCTAAAGGCCATATTCCCAGATCTGGACACGTGCCGCTGACCCCTCACTTGGCTGGTCTTGCTCTGAAAGCAGCAATGTGTGTGTCATTACCCAGATGTGGTTCCCAACAGCTTGTGCAAGCAAGAGGCAGTGCTTGGGCTCCAGGGAGGAGCCGCAGCTGGAACTGCAGAAGGCTTCATGTGAGACTCTTCTTCTCATGAAAATATCCCTATTAATAAAACAGTAGGGAATGCAGAAAAGCAGAGTAAAATGTTTCTCTGGGAGCTCCCTGAGGGCTCAGTAGCAGCTTGTTATGGAGCTAACGTCTTTTATTGCTGCAGCCATATGAATAAGAAATATTTCAGTGTTGGGAGCAGTTAAGAGAGACACAAAGCAGGAAGGCTGGGCAAGCAGAACAAGTGGCTTTGAGTAAGAACCCACAGCTACTGGAAAACCTCCTGAAAGGTTCTGAGTTTGAAACAATCCATGACCTAATTAGGTGGCACCGTTACTGGAGAACAGGGGAAGGAACAGAAAGAAAGGAAGGGGAAGATAAAGGCGGGAGAGACAGAGGGGCCTAAATACTCAGCAGATGTGTCCCAGCTAAAGCTGACCAAGGCTGACGCTTTATTTAACATGCATGAGCACACTCAGTGAGGGATGAGGGATGCAGAGATGAAAGGGGACTTGCTCCATGCTCGTAGACAGTCTCCTCATGGAGCATGTTTTACACACTGAGGTGAATGAGGGAAACACACAGGAAACATCACATTTTGTGGGGATCTGGAGTGAACAAGTAATATCCACACTGGTTTCTGTTACTAAAATACCACATTTTTCCCTAAGGGGAAAAAATAGGTTAGGAATCCCTAAGTAGCCTTGTAGGAAACAAGTATTACAGTGAAGTGGGGCAAGACATGTTAAGGATGTGATCTATTCTGCATCTTTCCCAGAATGATTCCCCATCAGTCACGGTGGCAGAAGCACAGTTCAGAGGCAACCGGCACCTCTGAGCCAGGACGAGCATGGTTCACATGCACGGGTTACTTGGGTGACACACAGCAGTGCTCTGTGGCAACAGGCCCAGCAACTCAAAACCAAGCAATACTATACTCCTGAGGTCATCACAAGAGGCTGCAAGGGAGTAATCAGGAATATCCACATGGGTACTGCCACAGACTGCACAGACAGTGTTTCTCCAAGGCAGGAGGCCCAGGAAAGCCCAAACCATCTAATCAGTAACACACTACACACAAGGAGCTCCGCATACACCACCTGCCACCTGAGCCACCCTCTGCCCAAGGGAGCAAAGGGACACACCTCTTACTTGCCATGGCTGTTACATTCTTTCTTAAACAGGACAGGCCAGACTCTTAACTAGGTTGTATCACCCCAGCTCTGGCTTCAGCGAGCTCTGCTGATTTAAATGGCAAGATTCTGGTCTGGTAACTCCCAAATGATGTTGCACGTGGAGAAGAGCTGGGCCAGCCAAATCCTTGTCACTTTTCAGCCAGAGAGGTCACAGACTGAGCCACAGCTGGCTTCCCGCAGACACTCTGCTGTGAGCAGTTCTGGACAGCAGGAGAGCTGACGAGGTGCAGCAGTCTCATCTGGCCGCCATTCAAGTACGACAGCCCTTACTTGAACTACACATTCATTCAAACAAGCAACCAAAGCTGCAGGGATCTGGCCCGACTGTCAGATGTGTGAAGCCTTTGAACTAAGTTTCTTTAAACTCACAGTCCTCCCCAACAAAAAGCATTTGTACGATTGCCCGATCAAAGAGCATCGATAAATCGAGTCCTGACTTCTCTTCCTCCCACGGCAGCGTTCACTATTCCCAAAGGAGCCAATCTGAATTCTTCACTCACTGTACTCTGTGACTAATCTCCTTCATCCCTACAAAAGTAGCTGCTGAGAAGTGCTGCCGTTTCAGGATGGGTGGCACAGAGCAGTCCCTGCCCCTCACTGAATGACAAGCAGATACACTTATCTCGCATGAGTCATCGCCCCGCACCGAAGCTGCATCGAAGCTGCATCGGCTCTCCGCATTGCTGCAAGCTGTCTTCCTGAGGATACAGTTTTAGGGAGCTGAGCTGTGAAAGAAGCGCAGATGAGGGAGCCATGCCACTGCCTGGCCTTTCCTTAGAGGACCACAAGTAGCCTCGGCAGGGAGCGCAGCCAGCCCAGAACTCTGCTGTGCCGGCAAGTCCCTCGGCTCTACGCTAACATGTACTTCATACAAATATGCTTCTTCACAGAATGCGCCACTGTCTGTGCACATCTCTGCCCTGAAACGTTTAACCCAGGAGCGCAGCCGTACCTGCAGTGATTGCTGTTTGCATCAAAGGCATGGGAAGAGTTGCCATGAGCACCGAACCAGCCAGTCATGCCCACCCCCTCCACCTCCAACCCACGCAGGCACGACACATGCCAGGGAGAGAAGGCTGTGTGTGGGCCCGCTTTAACAGCAGCAGCTACAGCGCACAGGGAGATTAGCTCTTTCCCTGAGGTCACACCGCAAAGCTGTGACAGAGGCTGGAGATGAATTCAGACACCCCTATCCTAAACCAGTCATACAACCACAACTGTGCCCTCTCCTCTGGTTTGGGATACCTCCCCAGGGCCTGTACTTCTGCAATCACTTTTTACTCCATTAAAAGCAAACACAATTCAGAAAGCGGAAAGGGAACAAGAGTTCAATATGCATTCTAGTTCTGCATAAGAAAACAGACATCTTAGAAAATACAGTCCAACCCAGCTGAAGTCCTCATCTTCAAACTGACACCGCTCTATCACAGTGTCTGTCTTTGGTGCATAAGCAGTGGAAATGGCTTGCTGTCCCCTGCATGGCCAGGCTACCCTGTTGCATCAGCAGTGCAGGACAAGATCTGCAGAGCCCACAAAAGGCATGCAGGACTCTGGGGAGGCTGTCCCGGCTCCCCACGCAGGCAGACAGCTTTGCTGTAGGTAGCACTGCACATATAATGCAACTAGCTCACTCCTGAAAAGAAAAAGCTGACAAAAGGGGGAAGGGTCAGGCTCTGCTTTCCCAATCTGTAAGGTTTTCTAAGACTCATCTCCTTCAAATGCATACCATTCAGTTAACGGCTAGTTCGAGCAGTTTCACACTAACTGGAAGCAGACTTCTGTATACTTTAACTGTGGCTTTTAGCCTGTTTTACATCCCTGATCTATAGCACACTTAACAAAAGATGACTTCTGGAGGAAGAAAATTTATCATTCCTTAATTTGAAGTTATACTTACTGAGAATGGCTGTGGATGCCTCTACAGGGAACTGCAGGGTCTCTAAGCCGTCTTGGTAGCAGTTACATTTTCTCTCTTGCCTTTGCACAAGTGGGATGTGAAGCCAGACCTGGGACACACTCCGTGTCTGTGCTGATGAGGGCTCTCAACTGTGTATCGTTGCCAAGACACCCGGGGCAGACTCCAAAGCCTCCAGATCTCGCCCTGGCTAAGGCATTCCTAATCAAACGCTCCTTTCAACAGGAGCTTCCAGCATGGCCACAGGCACCACACAGAGCTGCAAACAGCATCTTTTTCTTTGATTCAGGTAAAGCTAAACTTCCATGCAGTGCTTTCACCAGTTTGAAATATTGCTTATTAACAAAACATTTTCTACCTGGAATTGTAACAAGTTCTCTACATTAGTCTTGCTTTTGAAACAAAACACATTTTCTGTTTCACCCCCCTGCTTTGAGCTGCTCAGAGGAGATCATAGAAACCATGGCAGGATTGAAGTCTGCCTTCAGGTTTGATGCTGAAGTCTGCAGTAGGATCAGTTATTTCTAAACAACTGTAAGAATCTGGTATGCCAACCTTTTATGACCTGCAGTTGCAAGATTCTTGACACCTGGAAACACAGGAACTCATAAAGTCAGCTGCTGCAGTAACACACATGACTAAACTTTTGCATTATGGCAACAGATCCTAGACAGTCAGGTCTCATGATGCCAGATGCCGGTACAAATTCACAAGGTCTATCCCAAAGATCTCACAGTCCAAATACAAGATGTATGAAGCTGCAGAGAGCAAGAAATCGCCAGATAAAAGGAAAACAGAAGTCTGAAGGGCAGAGTAAACCAAACTGCCTATCTGAGAAAATACCACCTCCCTGCTACCTCTCAAGCCAGTATAATAGGTGTCATTTTGGGCTTCTACCCTTTTCTATTTGTTGCCCCTTTCATAACATGTTAATTGTGTTAATGGCTATTCCATGTTAAGATGGAAAAGGTTCACAGAGCTCATGGAAGCCTGTGTAAAGCCAGAGATGAATAGGCATTTAAGAATCCCATTTTCCATTGCTCCTGTGTTACAGCCGATCCTGAATGTACTCCAGCTTCCTCATTCAACATTCATCTTTGTTTCTACAGGTAGGTTGATTACAATAAAAATGCTTACATTTTGGAAGTCACATGAAAGCATTTAAAAATTATCAGTATGACTGATCTGACAGATTATTTTTATATTTTGGGGGTTTTTTTCTATATGGATCACAAACAGTTCTGAAAATGACTTCTCGTCTTGAGTTAGGACAGGCAACATTTTTCAGTATCTTTCAATCTTTAATGGTATAGAAAAAACACTCCTGCCCTTTCCTATTAGTTAATCATAAACTAGATGAACATTCAGATTTCTGCAACAACTGAAATTTATGAACCCTTAATTTTGCTAATGAGGGTTGCTCAAAGTGGGAAGAGTCAAACATATAAAAGATTAGAGTTTTCAGGGAGGATATACTTTAATCCTCTTCTTTCCTTCTACAGTTACCATTACATGTGTGTAAGTAACTTAAAATGAACTCCCTGTGCAAGACCACATGTAGCGTGGCTAAACTAAACCAGTTAAATATACCTTCCCAGTACGACCTCAGCTCCTGATTTCAAATAACAGTGTTGTAAAGGAGGGTGGGAAGCAAAAGCTGGCAATAAGGTCAAGGAAGTACAGAGGGAAGATAACTCTGGTTTTGCATGAGTTTTCACACTTCTTTATACTTCCAGAGGCAGTATATCTTGGAACTGCTCTTCTGCCTACTCCTGGCACTGCATCTGCATTGAGCCCTGGGGTGTGCAGCCTTCAACCAGCTTCATCATTCAGCCCAAAAGAGATTAAGTGTGAATAGTTTTGCAAAAAAGATGATTGTCTGTTAATAACACTAGTTATGGACACCCCAGAGAGTGAGACACCTGAGACAGTTCTTTACATACAGATGCTGAAGGCACATCACTCTCCAGCAGCCAAGGCTCAGCTTTCTAGGTCAAATCACTGCATAGTTGGGCCTGATGAAGCACCCTCTCCATAAAATTTAGGACTATAGTAAGTGTCTATAGCTTCTTAATTCAGTGGCTTTCCATTTGGAGCTTGCCTGGAAATATCCCAACATAAAGAAATATTACTCCTTATTTGCAAGCCCCACTGCAGGCTGAGCTGGAGGATGGGTTTGCTCGGCTCTGCAGCAAGGCTGTCATCACAGTGTCCCTGCAGCCCAGACCAGGAGCAGCGATGGAGCTTGTTGCAGCTCAGGGTCCTTCTCCCAAGAGCCGGTGGGGGGCTACAGGGCAGGGGATGAAGCCAGTTCTCCCACAGAGTTAGGATGTGCCTGGGGTGCACAGTGCAGAGAGGGAAGAGCTCCACACTCCACAGCAGAGACTGGCAAAGATTACAACTAAATAAGCTGAGGACGATTAAAAATGTATCTATCCCATTCACAATTTCCATGAATCTTTCAGAAGGTCTAAATCTGAGAAGGTAAATTAACTCCTTATCTGTTCACACTTCAAGCTTTTTAAAAAGCAGGCCTGAAGTCTGGAATAAATTCAGCAGGCAGCAATCTTTTAGCCTTACATGGGAAAATTTGCCTAATAAAACATTATGATTTTATCAGACTCTTTCCTTCTGTTTCCTTCCTGGTGGGTAATGGCAGTTACACCCGCTACTTAGTTTTGACATGTGTAACCCAGAAAAGCCTCAGTTCACTGTAAAAACGCCAAGTGATACGTTTCTTTGTTCAAAGATGTCTTGCGGCTCTTGTCGCATTCTTCTAAACACGTCAGGAAAAAATAAATGCATTGTTAACAGCTAGTAGAAAAGCACTACGCATTAGCCATTCTTCTTCTGAATGGAAAAGAACAATTTCTGATGAAATATAGTTCCTGTTATATTCCTAGATTGCTTTACTGGATAGCTGCCCTGTCTTTCACCAGCCTCAGGCTGAAAATAGGAATGCTGAAAGAGAAATTCTGATACTCTCAAAAAGAATTAAAGGACAATGTGGAAGTTCTCACTAAAATATTTTTTTAAAAAACTGGGGTCAATCAGTTTCTTAAAATGTTTCTTAAATGTTTATATGATTAAATAGATTTGTTAAAAATCCAGTCAAAATGAAACTGAAACTCTCCACAGTGAAAGACGTCAAAATTAGATGCTCTGAAATGTAGACATAATTCCTTTCTCCTAAGCCAAAATGTTGTCAAAATCAGTATTTTATGGACATTTTGACTTTGACAGAAAACAGCTGTACCATTGGACTTGGCACTCTATCCAGTGTCTCAGCTAGAAATGCCATCGCAAGAAAGAAAAGCTGAAAGATACCCAGAAAAAAAAAATCACACCAAGCTGGAGTGCAGAGGCGCGGGCCTGGTGGCAGCAGTGTCTGAAGGACCAGGCTTCCTCCTGCAGACATGCCACAGGTCAGTACCTGCTCCTGGCACAGCAGCGCGGCCGTGGAACCACATCTCCTCCCGTTACTTCTTGGGGCGGCTGTGCATGACGTGTGCTGCTCTGGAAAGCCAACGCTGCCCCGCATGCTATGGGATGCATCTGCGATCAGCTACTCCCGCCTAGCAAGGGCTGCTGGCCGTAATGCTGCTTTTGTAGCCCAGCATTGTATAGCAGAAAGGCTTCAATCTGTCTCCTCAATGCCTGTCAGAACGCACTATAGCTGTACTATAGCTGAAGTTTCTCCTAGTGCTACAGCAAAACTACAGCTATTTATAAGCTATCTTATTTCCAGATCGCACTTCTTCCTAGCAGGAGGCACAAAGACATGTATAAATGGCAATTAAATAAACCACAATAGATTGTGTTAACCACTGGTAACTAAGAAGCCACCTTGATCCCATTCTGCATCTAAGATATTCACCACATGACACTGAGGCCTCAGCTCACAAAGACTTTTCAATTTCGGATTAAACATGTTGCATTGGAAATAGCTCTGGTAACCCACAGCAGCAGATTATAGCTGGCAAAAAAGGAAGAATGAATGGCAGAGGGAAGACAGGAGTGGATAAGCATTTGCACTGGGAGAAGGGGTGCAAAGGAAAACCACTGTTTTTACAAAGGTTTTACCATCTTGCCATGTTTCTGGGACCTGGGAGCTGCCTGACCACGGAGGAAGAGAAAAATTACATAGACTTGTTATTCTCGCAAAGCCTGATTCCACTCGCTGGAGCTCCAGTTCTTGAAACAATCAAAATCTGGAAGAAAATCCTATTCTGAGAAAGACTTGCCTGAAAACCGCACTAGTATGGATGAGATTGAGCCCCAGCACAACTGGAGAAGGTAGACCTGGGGAAGGGTATGAAGTCCCCAACAGCACGTTGGAGGTGGCAGTTTTTCATAAGAAGACTTTATTTGCTTCCAGCTTGCACGATCGCTTCTGAAAACATGGCTTCCTCCTTTCAGGATTTTTTTGCAGAAACTTTTCCTAGTTACTCTCCAGATGATTTACATTTTGCCTTACAGACTATTTTTAGCTGCTTTTATTTCAGCACATGTTCTTGGAGAGTTCCTGCTATTTATGTGGTCCCCATTTCCCTCCTCTTGGCTTCTCTGGGGAGAAGCTCCACGATGCCAGCTATTGAGAGCAGAGCTTGCACATCATTCCTCCCTTTGTGTCTTCCACACAGCAAACCTGTCACAGCACTTCTGAGGTCAACAGCAGCAGTCTTTATCACCATGAAGATAGATAATGGAAAGAAAACAAGCCAAGGAAAATCAAACACACACCAGTTTCTCAGAGTGTTTGCAAGGCCATCCTGAGGCTGGGTTGGGCAAAGGTCTGATGGTCTGGACACATGAATAGAAATGCAAAACTGAAGGTGTAATCATGCAGCAAACACATACAGAGGCAGAGGGATGCAACTGAGCACTAAAAAGCATGAGAAAATTGCTGCAATTTGTCTGGGGTAAATTTGACACCCAGACATGAAATTACCTCTTTGTTAGGGTCACACAGCTTTAAAAAATGGGAGAGATTAACTCATCAGCATGTCCATGGCCAACATCATGGTAGGTCTATGTTTGCTGTTTGAGCTGGACTCTGTCTTAAGGATTAGTTTTATAACTTTGACACAGATAGTGTGGGACATAGCTAACAACAACCCAAACCACGTGCACCTAATGTTACCAGCCCAAGAGCCTCTGCAACTCTGCAAGTGGGAAAGTGCCTTGTATCAGCCAACATTGGTTTCTTTCACATATAGGAATAGTGTCAATGTATTAAATCATTTTTATACTAGTAAAGTCACATGAATGCAGACCTGTCTTGCTTTAACTATACCCATACAAAAGCCTATTTTTATGAAATGTAAGGGTTTAATACTGTTGAGGTTCCTGCCTCTCTTCCAAATGTGCTTAAAATTTTGGAAGGAGTCTATGTTTTTTGATGGAAAGAAGTGGGACTCATGCATGCACGCACATACACACACTCAAGACATCACAAACATTGGGAAACCTAACTAAAACAGAAGTGAATCATCTGGAGGTAGAGACGAAAACACTCTCAAGGTATGAATGTTAAGTAAGCTTTGACTGTAGATTCTAAGTTTTATCTTTGCGGTCTTCCCTGGCTTACAAGTAAATCTCTCCTCTACCATGGAGGCATTCAGCACGCTCTAATATGACCTCACCTTTTAAGAGCATCTTGTATATTGATCCCAAAAGTATGGCTCAAGCTCGTTAGCTTATAATCTGCTAGGTTAGCAAGAGCTCATAGGGAGCTAACATATGGATGTAATTTTGAGCACATTAACAGCTGTAGTATAGCAGCTAAGTCCATTACACTGAGCAATGGAGTTGGTCATACTCTTTTCTTGTTGCCAATATGGCAATAATTAGGGCTGCTCTGTGGTTCAGTAAGCTAAAAGAACTGGTGGACCAAATCAATCCCAGAAGTAATTCAAGGAAGACAGAGGAGTCATGGCCCACTGTGTTCCTCTCCTTTAAACCTTTGCTTGAAAATATTAGTTATTTGCAGGCTGAAGTCTGGGTTACTAAATGGCAATCAGACAGCAACATGGGAAATAATTACCTGATTATGAGATGATTTATTAGTATGCTGTCAAGACACGATTACTCTGGCATCTAGGGAATACGCTGCATCTCTTCTTTGCTCCTTACAAGATGATGATGGCAGCGTAAAGCACTTCTGCCCTAAATCCCTACGGAAATGAACAGCAAAAGAGCACAGACAGCAGCACTCAGTACCCAGGGATTTAACGAAGCTAGAAATATGCAGGGCAGACTGACCCAGCCCAGTCCTCTCACAGCAGGTCAAAAATAGAAAAGGAAACAGCTTCACAAAGACCAAGAACCAAGTAAGATCCTACCTGCACCGTCCCTCAAATACAGTGAATGCACCACTCCTGTAAGGCTGCGTGCTTGTTGTCAGGATAGAAGCAATTTCTGGTCACCTGTGTACGCCAGTGTGGGTACCACACTTCACGACCATCAGCTCCAAATCAAGCCTTGCAAATTTTCATAGATGCCTTCAGGGACTGGAGAGTAACAGCACATACACCTCTGGCCCAAGACACCAGGAAACGGCAGGAAGGCTGATATGATAGGGAGAGGCAAGATTTCCCACACTAGCTCCTTCTAGCAGAATACCTAATTACTGACCTAATTACTTAGAACATGCCTGTTTGTACAAGGGTGCAGGAAACTTACAATGCCACCCTTGACTGTTTTTATAAAGTAGATTTGACAATACTAATCTTGCTAGGCTAGCAGCTTCGTAACTAGTGCAGGTAAGCAAGAAAGGCATATGCCTTAAGCACCATCACACCAGAGCTTTGATCTTCTCCCTGGCTGAGGCAAGGGAGCCCTGCTTTGCACTCTACCTTTCATTTGGGCAGGCTCTGCAGACAGAGGAACAAGGAAAAGCATTCTGGAAAATTATTAGCCCATGAAATTTAGTATCCAATTCCACCTACATGCACAAAAGTACTGCTGAATGTTATATATGCTCTGATCTAAAAGCTGGGCCAGCAGACAGGGCACCAGCTGAGACAAGGCACAGGCTCCCACTCGGTGATGGACATCTGTGACCTCAGTGGTATGTAGTTGCCTGGCTCTTCTGGAAACCAATCTGACTCTGCCACCTACCTGGGCCTTATCACTGAACAGCTCAATTTATCTTCTTCAAACTTGGGATGAAAAACAATCTCCCAGCTCCCAGAGAAGCTGTGACATGAATTCATTAGAGCCTATGAAGTACTTTGATAGTATAATAATGGGGTAAGTATTGTAGACAGTTTTTATGCTAATTCCTCCATCTACATATCTGTGGCTGCCGCCTCCAGGAATTTAACAGATATATGGTATGCAGAATAAATCTCTCAGAAGTAACAAGTCTCCTTACAGGGTTTGCAGATCATTTTCACACCTCCCCACCTGTGTAAGGCCACCCTACACTTGTCCCTCCAGGATAACTGAGAGCAGCCTACTGTAAGATGATGGTGAGTGACAGCCTCAGTGCACAGAGCCTGTGAACTATGCTGCTTTGTACATCTGTTGCACCAGCCTTAGGGGGAAGCAACCAGGGTGGCAAACCCTTTAAAAATCCCCTAATGACAAAGGCCATACTCACCCAGCTCTCTGGGACAGAGATGTGCAGGCAGCCTTTCCTGGCTGATCCATTGTTCCAACTAGTGTTTTTCTCCTCTGGAATGTAAATGCTATCAGAGCATCTCACAGTCAAACCCTTCTGCTGGGTTTATCCTTAATTCCAGATAAACCAAAGCACCTGGGCGACCAGTCCCTTTGGAAGCCACAGAAATCAAGTCCCTGTGCATACTGGTGACACAAGGCCTCCCAGGTCTCCTGGCCATCTCCTCCCTGGGAACGCTCAGCATTGCAGCCCAGGCGCCGAGCACACTGCGTTGAACTTTGCCTCTGTGTTACCCCTTAGCTAGGCAGCTCCCAATTAACAACTCTGTGTGAGCCCACCAGCTCTAGACAGTATTTTCAAATGTGACCACTGTGAAAGAAAAAAAAAAAATAGGTCAAGAGGATTATGCAGGGTGACTAATGATTGCTGCATGCTGGGCTGAGATGTGAAGTCTGGCTGTGTTTTCAAAGGTGCATAATAATATGTCCTTGTCTGACCTGTGGTGCTGTTGACACTTTTTCTGAGTTGATGCCTTCTCACAAATCCCCATTAGGCTGGAAGCTTGAACAGCCACCACGAATGATGCCAGCGGAGTGGAAGGGCTATCAAACTTTGCAGAACTCTCATTTAAGTTTCACTTCATTTCTTAAAAGCCAGCAGCAGAGGCAATTATTTAACTGTCAAACCCTTCTGCAGTTGTTTGCTGAGGGACATGGCTGCTGTTCTCAGGCTGTGGGGTACAACATGTTAATTCACCAACAGTTCCCTGGAGCTAGTCAACAAATAAGGGGCTATTCTGCTGAGCACAGCCCGCAGGTATAGTCAGGGAAATGCTCTCTGCCAGCCAGCTTGCCATTCAAATAGCCAGAACTACCAATTTTATCCTTATTTTGCTGATAGGGAAGACAACACGATATGATGGAGGGCATGGTTCAGCTGCCCTGCCCAAAAATCACAGGAGGTTTGTAGCAACGGAAAAATTAATTCAGCTGTTTTCTCTTCTGGTCCTGTGTTTATAGCATTAGAGTGCTTCCTTTCATTAACAGGAAAGTTAGAATTCATTTTTCTTATCTGACAAATGTTCATTAGCCAAGTATTTGTATCACTCTCTCCATCCTCATCACAGAAATATGTCCGTTTCTAGTTACAGAAATCGGAAGAGAAGGCAACACAGCTATAGTTGAACCAAACCTATAGTTCCCCACAGGAATTCTGAAGCAACAAGTGATACAGCAGCCTCAGAAAGTGACAGAAAACAGCCTTTTGTTTCTATTACCGTCCCTTCATGGATAAGAGTATAAATATAACTGTAGAGAAGGTTCCTCAACAAACACAGACATACCAGGAAAAACATAACCTCTGGTTCAGCTTAACTGTGAGGAAGATCTGAAAGACATTCCACCTCAGACAGCAGAGGCCAGCCCTTGCATATGGGCTGTTGGCAGCCTAGCAAAAGCCGGGTGTGATGATGCTAGACTAGATGATGCTGGGCCCTAGACATGGAGCAGGGAACAGCAGGTGCAGATCAGTCGTAGGAGGCAGGATACCTTCTTCAATTCATGTAACATTTCTTCAGAATGCCGCAGGGAAAACTCCCAGCTTAGGAGAAACATACAGCTGTCCAATAAAGCTCATGAGTATGGGCAAAGTTTTGACAATATTAGCACTATCAAGACCTTTCTGAGGTGCCATCACATTCATTTTCTACTGCTTTTTGGCGATGTTCACGTTTATACAAGGAATGGGTGAGTGCGGTATCTGTGTACATCCCATAGTTGCCTTTAAAGATCAGTTTTTTTTATTTAAGATCAATTTTAATTCCCAGGCAATCCTACACTGGCAAAAGAACAGAAATTCTTAGTTATAGCAAGAGCAGTCCTCTGTGACTGAAAAGGTACAGCCCAGGCAGGGCCTTTCAATGGAGTCCCACTAGGGCATTGTGAACTCCAGGCTCAGACAGGGCCTGGGCTCCCTACCTCAGCCCCCAAGGTACTGCACAGAATTTAACAGAGATCAATTTCTGCCCCATTGTTAGGTCTCTGCAATCACAGGCTGAGAAGAATACTTTTGCACAAGCTCCTTGATTTAGATGAACCCAAAAGTGACAAGAATACTTTCCTTGCTTTTTAAAGAAAAGCCTGCTGGAGGCAACAGACTGATTGTTCCATAAATCAATTTCTTTTCCAAGTGTAAAAGCTCCAATTGCTCATCCCCTGTCTTTCATCCTAATTAAACAGTGATATGAAGTAATCAGCAGTATTGTCGGTGGCCCTGGTGCTGCACAGATACTTCTGAATATACAATATTAGAAGGAAACGAACCCAATGCAGGAGATTCCTGCCCAGCAGCTGCACCAAGACTAGCAGCGCAGGCTGGAAACATCCATGCAAGACCAAGACACCCCATGACCACAGGGAGAGAGAGCCCAGCTAGGGTCCTGCAGTGCCGCATGTCCTGTGAAGAACAGGTCATGGAAGGGCTCCTCCCTGTGCTAAAGGTGATGTGCTTTCTCCACCATTTCAGCAGGGAGTAAACTACCTCCAGTTACCTTTCACATTCTATTTCCATAATCTGGTCAAATTAAAATACTGAACTACTCTTAGACACTGATCCCTGCCCTTGACACTCACCTCTCCCTTCTAATTAATCATGTTCAATATGGAAGTGTTTAGATTCCATGAGAAAAGAGGTCCTGTGAGGCAGTGAGTTGTCAGCAGGGGGGAAGCTTTGGGACCCCACGTCATCTACGAAACAGTTACAGATGGTGAATTACCTCAGGAAACAGAAGCGCGTGTGGTCCATGTGGTTCTTGTTACCCACTGGCTCTTGTGGAAGTGGCAGGAGTGCGAAGGCAGCCCCAGCCTGCTGGAAAGAAGCAGGAGCCGGGGAAAGGATGTTGTGCCTCTCCAAGTGGACCTGCACAAGCCATTCCCAGGGAGCTGTGCTAACCGAGATGAGCTGAGAGCAATAAGGGAGGATGTCCTAATGCAGTTTTTGCTCCTGGGAGCTGATTCAGAAGAATCCTCCTCTTTAGTATCAGTTCCCTCATAAGAAAGAAGACATTGCATGTAAAGGTAAGTCTATACAGAATGCAAGTATCTAAGTCAAACAAAATATGAACATTTGGTACAGTAAATATTGATGTACCCCTAAGAGTACTGGTTTCTTTCCTTTCTCATCTCTTCCTGCTAAAATGAAGTGGTCCTGTCCTCGCAGGGGAGAGACAAAGGAAGAGCTCCACATGACAGGCACTACAAAAATACAATCAAGACAGACTGTCTCTTCCTATAAAGGTTTTTGATCTAATGAGACTATATACATGCTAAAGGAAAAGCATGTCACTCAGCACCACAGCAAGTAATGACCTGGCTCTAAGTCAGGAAACATCTGACAATTTTGTTCATGAGGAAAAAACAGCAATTTTCAATCACTGCAGAGAAAGTGCTCCCGGACTTTCCCTGGCCCTAGGATTTTGCTTCATGAAGCACATGGGTCAGTGTTATTCAATACATTTCACTGCTAAAACGTTTTTTTGTAGACCAGCAGGATATCAGTCACCCTTGGCAGGGCATCTTCTATGGTATCTAAGCACAAACCCTTTCCCCTTTGACTTGAATACCACGACACGACACAGGATGTCTCCTGATAGCAAAGTTTTGTCACGGTGCAGTAATCTGAGAAGTCTTACTCGGTTTCTTTGTAGGCAAGGAATCGTACTAGGCAACAGGTGAAAAAACTGAATTTACTGCACAGAACTCCCTTTTATAATTCCCCTGAAACATCGCATCGCACTGTTGGCTTGGCAATGAGACAAACAAAGATTCTAAGTGCAGTTTCAAAATACGGTGGAAATAGAAAGACAGTGATTTACTCTTTCACTGAACTGACAGCTTCTCAGACGAGAAACCTGTAGAGGCTCCTGCAGCTAGATAACCCTGCAAAGAGTGATTCATAAAGGGATGGTTGTTGATCCTTGTGCTGAAGAGTTCAGAGGTAGAAAAATATTTATGAAAGGCAATATTTATCTATTAGTCTCACAAAATACTGTGCATTACTGATTTCCATAAAAATCAGATCTCAGAGACGCAGTGAAATACTGACTTCATTCATTATTTAGGTCTCCCTCCTCACTTTTCCACAGGGAAAATAGCAACTTATGAATCTTTCCCTGGTAACATCTGTGCAAGCTCATTTAAAAAAGCCAAGAATTTAATAAAGCAAAGACTGTTGGTTTATGCTAAGATTTTCACAAAGTCTTAAAGCCCAAATACCATGCCGATGTAGGGTACATTGCTTACCAGTCTAGAGCCCTCAGGTTTTTGCAGTACATATGCACGTAGCAAATGTCCTGCTGGAAAGGGAGGGAGAACACCAACAAGATTCTCAGCATCTCTTCTTCAAGGGACACACTCTTTGGTCCCAGAGAGGGGCAAGCAAAAGCAAAGCCATAGCAAGCAGGCAGAAAATGCATGGATCCAGAGCTTTGAAAATGTGCGTACAACTGCACAGGCACACAGACAGGAAAGGCCTCCTCTCTCATTCCAGAAAAGAGTTGCATTATTTTATGGGCAGGACTGATGTCATTTGGACAAGGCCTAAAGATCCCAGAACAATGGACTCAGCATCCTCAGAATTCAACATTTTTGGGTTGTTGCTGATAAGCTGATCACAAAAAGGATGCAAATTACCCATGACAGTATTGGTTTCTATTTTGTTATCATGCATAGATTGTGGTAGTGGTGGTGGTGAGGGGGGGTGGGAGTGCTGAGAAACAAAGAGGGAACACATATTTTTCACTTTAGCCACAGGCTTCATATATGTCACACGAAATTTTGAAATTCATCCTCCAAGTTTACTGATTGCAATTTAACCAGAGCAAAGACTTCTACTTCAATTAGGATTGTGAGATTTGGTCTAGAGGTTGTATGGTGCATGGGATCCTTTAGGATAACTGGGAGTACTAGATAAAGTTGACTATTTGCAGAACATCCGTTCTCCATAAGTAGCAAGTGAATAAGAGAAACTATTCTAATTACAGTTCAGACTTTTCCCAATTGCTTTTGCTTTAATCTCCCGAACTTTAACTTCCTTTTTGTGGCCTTACCTTTACTTTCCTCTGATTTTTGAGAATTCATCCCCCCCTGCCTTTTTCCTCCATTCTTCACTGCAGTCATTCTACGTATACATTTTAGGTAAGTTGTCTTTGCATACCCACCTCCTCAGTGCACAGAGCTCAGTTTTGCACACACACTCTGCTCAGAGACAGTTCTGCACTGTGAATAGATGAAGGGAAAGTAGGACATCAGTTCTTCATTCAGTCTCGATGTGAGCTCTCTTGTACAATGCACTGAGAGAAAGTTCGGTTGAACACAGTGAAATAATAACTGGTCTATCAAATATTGCAAAGAGTATAACAAGAAGCCAGTGGAGCAAAGATCCCAAGAAATGTCTTAGTCTAAAATGTTGAGATTTATGGCAGAGACCTTTTAGCAATCTAAATATGACAAGCCATTTTAAGTTATGAAACTCTAAAAGACAAAAGAGAACCCTGGTGAAGACAAAACTGTAAGAGTTAAAAGGGGGCATATATATGGGAAAGATTCCTACAGTAACAGTCCTAGAAGCTTACAAGGTGGGGAAAAAAACAACTCGGCAGGAACACAGGCTCATTTCTTTCATGCTCTTATGTTGATTTTCATCATCTAAGAATCTGACCAACAGTTCTTAGTGGTTCCTGAACGCCCCTCCCTGTCTGGACAGGTTCCCATCTTCCATGCACTAAACTTTTCCATAAGCATGCCTTAGGGCATTGTAACCATATGGTCCATCTCCTGATGAAAGACATATGCCCCAGTTACCCCAACAAATCTTGCTCAATGACATTAGCCTTCAAGGACACAGTAATGAAAAACTCACTGGAGCAACAAACAGCAATAATCTTTTTTTGAACATACACATACCAGTAATAAATGCAGAACAGTTACCAATATAGGAAACTTCTTGTGGAGAATATACAAAAATACTTGAGGTTCTGCCTATTGTTCTGTCTGTGACCAAAACAAGCCAAACATGTCCTGTTTGCTGCTGGAAAAAGGTGGTAGCATATTCGGTAAGTGTGAGTTGAGAAATTCCCCCCGTTTTAAATGAGGTCAGGCTTTGTATACAGTGTTATGAATATATTGCTACCATGGGCAAGAAAGTTTCTTTGAGTATTGCACTATTCCATAAAAGTGGCTGGCCAAAGCTCTACAATATATTTACACCATATTTATGTATTTGGGATGTATCTGTCAAAGGGTGCAAAGCCTGCAAAATTTCTCTCCTCCAGTCATTATCCTGCTTTGGCTCTATGTGGTACTGTACAAACACATACTGAGAAAACCTTTGCCCCAAACAATATGCTGAGCTACCAGAGACTTACGTAGAAAGGCAACAAATGAACAGGATTCACCTAGGGATGCCTCCTTGCAGGCTCTCAGGCTCCACAGCTAAGAACAAATCAAAGCCTCTTGCAAAGCCAAATTGTTCGTTATCACAGTCCTATTTACACAGGCTGGCTCCAAGGTATCATTCTTTTTGATACGCTTTTTTACCTTACCATGTCTACTTTTTATGCATTCCCTTCCCAAACACTTCCTAGTCATGCTGGTTGAGACTAGGCTGCCAGGTTCACGCTGTCAGCCCAAAATGCTCATCAGCATTTGCATCAACTCTGTATCAATATTGCCATGGCTACATTATTATTCCAACTTAACCTTCCCAGTAGCTTATCATAATGCCAAGTACCAAAACAAGCCTGGGATCCAGTGTACACATCCACCTAAACAGGTTACTCTATCTCATGGCCTATTCCCCAACTGATATTGAAGAGTCAACTGGGTAATTACAGTAACAGTCTGGGTAAAAAGGTGAGCCAAATAGCAAAACTCCTAATTAACAAGACCTCTCAGGGGCCTAATTAATCTTGCCTGGATTTCTGTAAACTTAGAAAACGTAACAAATGACAGTTTCTTTCCTATTTCTCATCTGTTTAGACTGTAGCTCTTGGAGCAAGGACTGTTTCACTCTACTGCTAGACAGTGCCTGGCCGGCAGCAGTCCCTGCACCTGGTGGCACTGCCCCACCAGCGTACACACCACTCTGAAACCCATCCAGGCTCTGCAAGGACCCTGTCAAATGGAAAGAAATGATCTCTCCGTTCCACGGAGTTTAGCATGAACTTCAGCAGCCTCTCCTTAGCATGCAATCGCTCAACAGAAGCTGCATTTCTCTGCATTCTTATTCTAGACAGGGCCTCTGTGTCCCTGATTGAAAGAAGGTCAAATAGCCCATATCTCTCCTTAATTTTTAATTGCAATTTCATGCTGTTATTTCAGCTGCTGGAGGCGGTGTAGCACAAATCCCTCAGGAGTAATTCCTAGATACTGTCTTGTAGGCTGGCCTACTTTTTCTTCCTGTTCAGTTACAAATTGCTTATCGCAGCCCAGATGTGTGACAGTACTGGAAAAGCTTGCCTCTACCCAGACAAATACATTCTCCACTGCAGCTTGTAAAAAAAAAAAAAAAAGGGAAAAAAATTTCACATTTTGATTCTTCTCTCGCTTCTAAAAATACACAAGATAATCAAGATCTAATTTTTAGCTCTATAACCCAGCTGAGTATAAGGGTTTATTTAAACAGTTCCATTGCCTCTGATAGAGGACAGTGCCACAGTCCCCTCTGGGCAGCACCTCGCTGCAGTAGTGTCCCACAGCAGGAGGCAGGTCTCAGCAAGGCTCAGAAAACCAAGCAGGGGGAGACACTGGAATGGGCAGGCCAAAGTCCATGCAGTTTTGTGGGGATTTCTGGATGTTGCAAGAGCTGAGTGTGAAATGTGAGAAGAAGGAAGTGGGAAAGGTGTCTTGGAGCTTTCATAACTAGGAAATGTGTTGGGCAATTTCATGAACTGCATGGGTCACTTTGGCGGCGATTCTTGAGGCTACTGAAATCACATATTTGAACCCTAAAATATTGTGGGCAGTATAGCAGCAGCTGCATGACAGAAATTATTCCTGTAAGATTTCACCTATGGAGGAATTTTTTTATGTAAGTGGGAAAATTCCTACAGTACGTGCAGCTCTTTTGTTTTGAAAAATGAGAGAAGCTGCCTCCAAAAAAATACACCGCTCTCAGTTTGGTCAGAGAGGCTAGAAGGCAGAAAAGAAGCTTTGTTTGCTTGTGCAATGAGGGATTTCACTGGTTTTGTTTAGCTAGAACATCTCATTGTGGCTGACTTTCTCTCTACAGTTTCATAATAACCTGGAATCTTGGCTTTATCTACCAGCTTTTACAGGTCTATACAGAACTTTCTTCTAAAAAAAAAAACAACAAAAAAACCCAAAACCTACTTAACCCAATGCTTTTTACTAAAAAAAAAAAAAAGTTCCTATGTTTCAATTTCACAGCCTTCCCACTGCAAATATTCCAAGAACACTCTATGTCCCAAAATCTTCCATAAATGCTGCAGATTTCTCCAAGCAGCAAGGAGAAAAGAGATGAAGCAGAATAGGAAACAAACAACAACAAAAAAACACCAAAGAAAGAAAGAACCAGTTTCAAGTTTATGAACTGGAGAGCAAAGATACCATCTTGTCACACAAGTGTCAAGAAACCCACCAAATGCTCCATGCACTGCCTCTTACATAGCTACTTTTATTATAGATATTTTGGTAGTCCCCAAAGGACACATATCAGAGTCAAGACTCGCTCATCACCCTCTGACCAAACAGTTGTATTTCTTCCACGGGAGTACAGTATACAGTGAGTGCTGTCACAATATTTCTTTTGCTTATGTTGTTAAGAATGCTGTATTCAAGACACTACAAATTAAAGTGGACAGATTTTCAGTACAGCAAACAAAAGGCAAAAAGGACTAAACCACAAAGCCATACTTACCTGAAAGATTAAATCAATAGGGATGCAACTTCCTCGATAGAAAGAGACCAGCTTTTAGCTTTCAGTCATTTCACAGCCCCTACCCAAAAACTGAGCCACAGCCTAAATTGGTTTATCTATGGAGACACAAGGACAGGAGGAATATTTTGCCATGGCAACTGTCAATTCCATAAAAACCACCCGCAAAACTGTGCTCAATCAGAAAATCAGCAGATGAAAAGCTTGAAGATAATGCCTCAGAAAGAAAAACAGGGATGAGACAGAAGATGTCTATTAAACAAAGGTTCTGACAAAGAGAAAGGTGACACACTTTAAAATGGTAAAGCTTTTGAATGCTATACAAAGTCCCACCTGGGCCACAGAATAGAAATACTCAAAGAAGAGTCACAGATAACTATAAGTGCATGAGGTGACTTTCCTATAGATGCCTGGAAGCACACTACAGTTAGAACTTCATCTCTGTCACCAAGTCACAGCAAGGATGGCTGAACCAGGCAATCACACTTCCACCTGTTTCAAACCACTCAGCCAAATATAGCCCTAAGAAATGGTAAATTTTGACTCAGACAAGTCCCTGTGGGAAGTGAATGTTTGGTCCCTCACTGATTTAAGCTTCTATTACAGGAGGCGAGTAGTTCACCTGAAAGAGCAGGTACTTAAAATTTAAACCAGCTAACTGGCAGAATTTGTGGAAAAACACTGACATACAGAAATTCAGCCCAGCTTCCCAACCCCAGAAAGATGGCACTCTCTGAATAAATACTACTGCACCGAGATACTCCCTTCTGAGGGCTACAGAAGCTCAAGCAACCTCACTACCAGGTCACTCCCAGCCCTGGGCAGTCTCCTGCTGGCCTCAGACAGTGGGATTGCATTTGAGGCGCTGGGGCAAGAACTGGGTGGGAAAACATTTCTCCCAGCCTGGGAGCTCTTAGATTTCAAAGTATTTTCTTGGCCCAGGTCAGGATGAGAAGGTCAAAACCTCAGATTTTTCTTAAAAGAAAATCCAAAACACATTTTTAGAAAGGGAAGAAATATTTTTTGACTGGGCCAGAGCGTTTCACTTCTTTTGTATCATTTTATGTGTGTTTTATACAATAACCGAGCAAAAATCAAGTCAGGGAAAAAGTAATTTCCCCCTTAAAAATGTCAGTGTGTGATGTTCCACCAAATCAAAAATTCAAACTGGTTTTGAAAAAGAAAATAATCCTCAATCTCCTTTATGGCCATTTTTGGAGGAGTCAGCATTTATTTTGTTGGAAGATACCTACCTTGCCCTGAGTGCAAAACTGCTCATTCTCTGTACAGCAGTTCTTCAGGGCAGCTTGAGCAGCCAGAGAGGTAGATTATTTTTATGCAGGTGTTTTGTACCAAGGACACTTATTTTTGCATGTATGCACAAACCCAAAAAATATAATTCAGAATATTGCCAGGCGAAAGCAGGCAATTTCCATGTAAATTAGTCCCAAATGGGGGCATGCTGTGCTCTTCATTGCTCTTGGTAATTGTTTGCTGGGGGTTTCTCAGCAGTTGTAGTTAATGTTGCTTTCTGATGCTCGGAAAAAAATAAGAAAAAAATGAATTGCTGAGAGTGTTGCCCTTAGAGGTTACAATAAACTTCTCATCAGTGCAGACAGTGTGTTGCCTGTGTATAATCCTGCCTAGTTCTACCTAGAAACATGGACTTTTTAATCTCTGTAACTGCAAGGCTGTGCTTTATCAAGCTTTTCTCTCCCCCCACCCCGCAGTGAGGGATTCAGGCAAAACCATCTCAGAAACAACCCAAGGTGTTGACCTAACTCCTGCCGGGGTCCAAGAAGTCTTTCTACTGACTTCAGCAGGGGCTGGGATCAATCCTTGGGCTGGGCCTCCCAAAAGGCTATCCCTGAAGATGTTGAGCACGCTTATTTCCCAGGGGATGCAGCAGAAGCTGAGGGGAAGGAGAATCTGGCAGATTTAGGAGCACCAAATATAAAACAGACTTCTAGATTAGATCAGGGAAACCAGGGAACCTTCTGCTTCCCTTAGCACACCCAAAAGAGAGTTGAAGTACTGGGGAACATGTATAGCCCAGGTTTTGGCTATTGAGGGAATTAAGATGAAGCCTCTCTTCCAGCTTCTTGTTGAAAAGCATTAGGATGAGCTGCTCATAACCACAGTGTGGGTCCTACAGTGACAGCAGGACAGAAGAGCACACCAGCAGCTTGGTAAGGGAAGCAATTTGCAAACATGTGCTGTGCTGATCACTGTGTAACATAAACACCCCAAGAGCCTCAAGCACAGGGAGAGAAGTCTTCACATGCAAAGCAGACATCCAGCATCTGCAGGGCTGAAAACACAATGGGAGCCAAGAATGATTGAGTGTGGGTGGTGGAGAAAACTGCAGGCTGATAAGAAACAGGGGGGAAAAAAAAAAGCTTCATTTGCTGTGTTTAATACTGCTTCTACTTACCTCACAGACTGTTATTTTCTCTTTGCTGTCAGCTGGAAAGGATTTCCAACTTAGTAACTTCTTAGCTGCTTTGCCTCTGCTAAGATAGCAGTGTCTTTGCTAATGCTACTGCAGAAGGCAGTAGGAACGATGCATTTTGCATTAACAGGTAGGCAACACCTAGATTTAATGTTAGGAAAAACAGTCTCAAGAAAACCCTCCTGACAAATGAGGTCAGTCATTTTGCCCCCAAACACTGGCAACTTGATGGTCAAGGTGGAGTCATTGTTTCAAAACACAGCATATATGAGATGAAAAATACAAAAATTTCTGGTTATGGACTCCGCAAAGTTTCCCCACTAGATCTGACATCGTTCACGCAACCTTTGCTTCAGCTTCCAGAAGGAAGAGTGAGCTCAGTACAGCAAGGGTGCACAGACCCAGAGCAAACTATGTGGGAAGGTATTTTGCTGGGGGCTCAGCACTGCTAGGTCTGCACCAATGATAAAAATACATCAACAGGCAAGGTTGTCAAGAAGGACACGTGGTGCTATCTGTAGTAAAGATCTGCATTAACTTGTGGTGGCAGGTTACTACTATTCCTTGACTGTCACTGTCTTCCTGGTGGACACCACCCCAAATTAGGCAGAACAGGCTTCTGGGAAACGAGAAGTGACAGGGCAGATGTTTCTTGGGCTCAGGTAGGATTTGATGTCTTTGCTTGCCCCTCAATCCAGAGGAATTTTTTCACTAGCAAACTAGCATTGCTGCAACTGGTAGCATGCCTGGTGAAAGGGTTGTCCTTAGTAGAGAAGAAAAAAAAGGAAAGCTTTATTTAAGATGGGAACAAGAGGAAGAAGAGAACTGCAGATTTGAATTCAATAAAATAGTCAATGCTTTCCTGGGCTTGCTTTTCAATAAATAGCAAGAGACAGCACCATCAGAGATAATAACTGCAATTCCAGGCTGACAAAGGGGACCTATGCAAATGGCCCTTCACCTTTCCTCAGTCCAGCTGTGTCTCAGACTACTACATTCTTCCACAGCCTAATGAAAAATCCATTTGGATCAGAGTCTTTTTCCAGTGCAGAAAGGCCCCCTCTGCTCTGACACAGGTGTTAGCAGATATTCTCCAGCAGCTAGTGGGGAAAAACTTTTTTCAGAAGCCAGTGGGGGACACCTAATTGCTACTGAAAATACGTTCAAAGCAGCTGATCAGCTAGTAGACCCAGCTCCATCCCAGAGGCAAACACAATTTATTTGTCATGTTTCAACAATTTTTCTGCTGTTCATACAGTGTAATTAATCACTTGGCAGGCACGCAAACACACACAGGACTGAAAAGGCAGCTCCTTCTTTGACATGCAGCAATCATCCTGTACCCTGTTAAGAGGCAGATTCACTCTCTCACTTACAGGTGAGAGCAGCAAAAAAAAAAAAAGGAAAGCGGCAATTCAGTACAGCAATAATTAAGAAGAAAGGAACAGCCTTGTTTAAAACAAGGACCCTGTTATTATTGTATCTTGCAACATGCTCTTCCACTGTGTTTGCACGTATGGCATTTGGACATTGATTTCAGATGAAAACGTAATTACTCACAATAGATACCCTGCTACCTGGTAGTGAGAGGTTCTAAGATTTGTCATTCAGCCTCTTCTATCATCTACCTGGGTGATCTAGATTCAGGCTCCCTTCAAATCTGAACAGCCAAAATACACCAGGTGAAGAGCTGAAAAATCCAGCTCCTGTTGCTAATACCCTTTTCCCTAAACTTAGATGCTCAGACAGAAGAGCACCTAGATGCAGGTCATTTCTTTTCAGGGCCTGCCAATTCACAACTTGGCCAGGAAGCTGAAGATGCAGCCAGCCTAATTACCTCTGAGTCCTGTGGCTAGCACTCCCAGCTGGCTAGATGCCCAGGAAGGCCCTGAGCCAGCCATTTGGAAATACTAGACACAGGCACTTTGCTTTGTTTGAGCTGGCTGAATCTGGGTCTGGGTTTTCACATACATACTTCAGCTGTGGACTTTCAGTTGGTTACCATCTCCACAAGGCTATCCGAGAGCTCTGAAGTGCTACCAGATGCCTGCCACAAAGCAAATCCTGCACGCTGGCCTAGGGAGACTTTTGTCTCCCTTCAAACTGGAGCCAAAGCAAGAGTTGAGACCATAGCAGCAAACACTGTGAAAGGAATTCAAGATCAATAAATCGGCTTCTAGCAAATTGAGAACATTTCTGTTATCTCTCTAAAGGCTCTAAGAGACAGGAATTATACTAATAAACAGTGCTTGACTGAAGCAGTGCCTCAAATGGAGCACAATACAGACCTTAACCAAATCAACTGACTCTGAATTCATAGACAGACGGGGCAGGTTTATACATAGGTCCTGGAGTTGAGGAGCTCTACAACTGCTAACTCCTAACTGCAATCCCATCCTCCTAAGTTTCTTTGGACCAGCTTTCTCTGGTCTAAAAAGAAAACATACTATTTGCAACCTGAATCAATGCTGATGGAAGTCAGTGGGAGATTCCCCACTGATCTGAGAGTCCTGTAGCAAGCAAGTGCTGCTTTTTGCTTTCTGCATATCACACCTTAACAGACTTGAGCTCAAAGGAAGAGCTCTCCATTCACCTGAAATATCACTGACACAGCCTCTCCTTATAGACAATTAGAAAGCTTCCATGGAATGGTCTTTGCATTTCAAATTGCATATACAATAGGATTTTTTTCTCTTTTTGGACAGCTTTCTCTTTTTAGAGTTAAAACTTGTCTGCTTTTGTTCTTGTTTACACAGCAGGAAAATAAAAATTAAAAGCAGACCATTTAGAAAATGTCAAACAAAATGCCCCAAGCTCCTGGTATCAAGGGATTTTATGTATCAATTTAAATTAATTGCATCCAGTTGATTGCAATTAAAGGCTGGAGGGTTGGCAGTTTCTTCTTCTCCATTTGACTCAACATACGTAAACAGCTGGATCAGGTCAGCACCTTACCACAGCTCCTGCCACTTCATCCCACTTCTTGGCACTACCTTCACTTTTTCAGGTTTCTGCCTTTGGGCTCCAGAAAGCTATAATACAGGAGCGGGCACTTGGGAGGGGAAGCAAAAGTGAAAACAGGGGGCAAAACATGTGACAAGGATAAATCTTCTCTTCCTCTGAAATCACACTGTGAATACAAAGACAGCATAATAATGAACCAGCTCAGTACCTGCCTTTGTGTAAGTACAACCCTTTGGGTGGAATAAAAAAGATGCATTCCCTTTTAAAATATCTATTTGTGCCATCACAACAGATGTATCCTGCTGCTGCCTGAGAATTTGACTACACCTGAGAATCAGACAGACATGCAAAGGGTATACTGGGATGAAAATCAGATTAGATGGATAACTACCATTTGTGCCATTGGGAGCTGCCCATAAACTTGACTACATCACCAGGAATTCACACTCAATAAGATCTGGGAGATGCAAGGAGAGCTTATATGTTTTCAGTATGCACTTCCTTGGGAATGGGGAACAATTTCATCAACGGTGATAACCTTGAATCCACCTGGGCCTCAGTTCTCCTCTTTCATCAGATTGAAAACTTTCTGCCACAGCAGAGGATCTTTAAAAACAGTGCAGTCTGTTCATAGCCTTTTCCCAGTCTCTAACTGACATCTAGCGAACAATTTCTAAACTGCACCTGAGAGACGTGGAGGTTGCAGATGGCACGCTCACCCCGGGAGGGCTGCTGTGCAGAGGAGCTATGGGATAAGCATGGGGTGTACAAGAATGTGCAGTTTCCTGTCCTCTCCCCACCACAATAGCTCATCTGCCCCGTAGCAGATGGGGAAGAACCTGGTTCTGCTCAGAGGCTACAGAAGTACTTCATTGGCCCAATTAAAGTGGGCAAACACAGCTACTGGCCTCTACTGCAATGATGCTGCTCACTGTAGGGACCATACGGGGTGGCTGGTGGTGTCCACAAGTCCTGCCCAGGCGTTATCAGTAAGACTTCCACCACAGCACTGCCAGGAGGGTCACCCTCTGCCCCCTTCCTCTCCCAGAGGCACAAATCTAGAAGTCAAACTGGAAATTCATCGGTTGTTATCAGGATTAGCAACTGCAACTCCCACCCTCAGGCTCTCCTGGAGGACAGGTGGCAGGAGTGGTGCAGTCTGTGGCCATCTCACAGTTTGTCTTCAAGCACTCTCCACAGCACATCTTTGGGTGACAGCAGATGTGAAATCCCTGTGGAATGAAGACCCAACAACCATGCTGCCTGCCTTCAAAGAGTGTCAGAACCAGCCTGCAATGTCTGCATAGCAATAGGGGAACATTTAGTGTTTGCATAGAGCCTGCTTTCCATTTTATAGCCTCTATCATCTACTGCAAAACAGAGTTTAGTTTATGATCTCTATTAAGGTAACCAAGCAACAGCATGGTGGTATCTATGTCAACAGTTACAACAAAAATAGGGTTTTAGAAACAAGCAGAGTGATGGTGGTGTCAGCCTGCCACAGCCCAGGTACTAAAACCAGCCTGTCATTTTCATCAAGCAAAAAGAGCCAATAAGCTCAGACAACTCTTCCTTATGAAGAACGTTTATGATCAAATTCTGCCCTCCTGTTTGTGGTCATGGAGTGCTCCTTCTGTCTTGTGACAGACATCTTCTGCATTGAGGTGAAGGAAATGTCTCTGTACTTTCTGTCTGAACAGTGGAAACCATTTTGTATAACACCATGAAGTGTAATACCAGCATGCTTATCACATGTCTTTCCTCAATGCATGACTATTGTTCTCACACTTCACCTGGGAAGGTAAAATGCCTTCCCTACTGATTTAAGGGTCACTTGCAGTCTCATAACAACGTTGACATGCGATCCATATCTGAACATACAATGCTAACTTTAATCTTAAGAATTTACATGGGTGGAGGTGATTAAAACCAAAGTAAAATGAAGGAGAGACAAAGATGTTTAAAGGAAAACAACACTGCCCTGCTTGTTAGACTGAGCAGACACTAACAAATCAAAGGATACAAATGAAGACCTTTAATGGTTTGAAAATATGTGATACCCACCAGCCAAAATACTATCAAGGTTACCAAAGGTGTATTGTTTCTGCTTCCCAACAGCTGTTGTGTCCCTGTTTATTTTCTGCAGAAGGTCTCTTGAGGACTTGTTCACTTACAAAGTTTGACTGATTTAATTAGATACAAATCAGTGTTTTCTGCTTGTGTGGCGCCAGTGAGCTTGTATGTGGTATCTCCCTTCACAGCCAAGCGAATACTAAGGCTTGTAAGAGGAACACTATCCAAATCCTAAATACTCTCATACTAGCTGACAGGTTACCCTGTGTTAAATGCAGCTTAAACTAGCACGGAAGGCTTGCTATCAATCATGAATATAGGAAGGGTCAACAGGCCAAGTAAAACAACAGCATTTGCAATGACCCAACTACACATCACTCCAGGGGCTTCCTCAGCCCACTAACATGAGACAAGATTAGCGCTTCTCTTACCTGGTAATAGTAATCAACGTACTGTGGCTCGTAGTGTCGAGGCCCAGAGTTTTCAGGAGACAGGACATCTTTTAGTAACTCTTCACAGCCTGGCAAAGAGAAAGAAGAGCAAATGGTCAGGCTGAGAGTTTATATTCCCAGAGACTGCATGGACAATGGAAGAAGCAACACAGGTTTGTAGCTAATCTGTATGCACAAAACCTTGAAAGCTAGCTCTGGAATATGTTTAAATAGCTGTAACAAAGTCCTGCCTTCAGAGTTCTGCACAGCACATACTCAGCATGTGGCACTTACATAAGTACAATTACACTAATGCTGACTCTCAGCATGGATACACTACATTGCAATGAAAGCTGAATACTGCTTAGCAAACTATCCTGTGGGATAGAAACCCACCCCTGACCAACCCAAAACTCTGAAGTCAAAAACTGGATTTGCAGGCTTGGCATAAACCAATTGCTATTGCACATTAGTGTCAGTGGAGCTGCTTCTGATTTTTTCTGGTCTAAGTGACAAAGGGGCCATACCTAAATGTCACAAATTCCCCTTCAGAAAGAGCTCTGTCCCAGAGCATACAGTGTCTGGCAAGCAAATATCTACGTGCTGCAACTGGAGATTTTCAGCTTCTGTGTTTGCTTTTGTTAACAAGCACATTAACAGCTGGAAAAATCAATGTCTGTGTTTCCCTCAGTCCTCTCATCTGAAAACCTGAGACAAATATAGAAACACTGAAATCACCAAATGCCTCATTCCCCATTAATTACCAATGACCGCACTTGGCATCTTGAGCTGCAGAAGGCAGTAGTATCAGGCCAGGTTATTTTAGAATAACCAGCTTACAGCCTTGGGCCTAAACTGTGTGAAACCTTCTCAGCGTGTGTTGTATGCTATCCTACTTGGAAGCTGCAATTATCCAGCAGCATTTCTTTCTTCCTTCCCATCACTAGTGCAATACATTTGGCTGTGTACACACTGATACCCACTCAGCAGGCAGGTGAGCCAGAGAAAACAGAATAATCTAAGAAAGTGTGAACTGCACAGGTTTATGCTGTTAGCTGATCTTCTCTCGTTTTTAAAATAAATTAATAACATCTGTGGGGGTGAAGTTACCTTGTGGTTATGGAAGGGAGTCCCTTACAAAGGAAAGGAGTACTTAAAAGAACAGAAAAGGTGACTAGATGGGGGAAGCCTAATATGGTGGATCAATATGCTGTCCCTGTCTCTCACACACATGCATATGTCAGAGGCAGCACATGGTGAATGAAGCAACCATTAAGATCTCAGGAGTGTTACATGGACAACAGGCAGCAGGACTTTTTTTCCCTTTTCCAGCTTCTACAGCAAAGTGAGATTCTCGAGTGGCACAGAGCAGAGAAAAAATTAAGCTATTAATTGCATACTTCTGTGCATTTTTCACTTTGCTGGAGAAGTTAGTGGGCAAGAATGGTATGTCAGGGTCACTGCCTAAAGTGGAGTTCACCTGGGAGTAACAATCCAAAAACATAATTTACTGGCTGATAAAGGCAAGGTGTTAAACTTGTTTGCCTAGGGAAGGCATCTTTCTACATAACTTGCCCTGCCTGTGACTCTCACATTTCCCACCCAGCCATGATCCTATTCTTTCTCTTGGTTTTATCATTAAGTGTGTCAGCGCCTGTGCTTGACTGAGGTCATTCTCTAGTCCTCTTACAGAGCAGAATTCAATCTACTGTTTGTACATTTTGACATTAATAACCAAAGCTTATTACTCAAACTGCCTTATGCCAGCACCCACTGTGACAGTCTTTACATGTATGAACTGCTTGCTTTGCTAAAAGGCTTTGCATGATATGGAGCACTTACTCATTAAAGTAAGTTATTTCCAGCAAAAAAGAAAATAAATGCCAAGTGCTATACAGCAATGGATGCAGATCAGTGTAATGAAGGAGATGTGTTTACACAGTTCTAAAAATTCCCAACAACAGTATCTTCAGCTGTAATTTCAAGCCTTATTTTCCTAATTCAGTTGTACTAACAACAGTGCTTCTAGCTAAAGACCTCTAAGCAGTCAATCTTCATTTAAGCCTGTTTGGTGAGAAATTATCACCTTCCCCAACTTTTTTCTTTGGTGGGGAAAAGTCACAAAGGCTGTGGGTCTTCAAAGAAGGATTTAACTGCCCAAAACAAGGGGAGTCAGAAACCTTTCTGCCTTGCCTTCTTTTGAAATGCCAGCAAGAGTGATCTGTTAGAGCTCGAGTCACAAATAGCTCCCAAATCTCCAGGGTCTAAAATCTAGCATTTAGCTGCAAGGTCTTGTGTCCCCTCTTTGCTGTTCAATTCTTATCTAAGATTATTCCTGCTTACATTCTTGCATTTTTCTTATCCACTAAGGCACATCCCTTCATGATAGCCCCTGGACATTTAAATTCAAGGTTATAATTTATTCAGTAAAAACACTGGGGAGAAAAGCAGTCTCCTTTGTACCTAACCTACTCGGGGCAGCCCTCAGCTCTTCTTCATGAAAGCGACCTGGCACAGGCTTTTATGTCCTGATCCAGAACCACAGAAGCTTGTCAAGCATTTGACCCATTTCCAGCACATCACCAGGCATTTAATCCAATTTTTTTACCTAGCTGCACAGCTTAAAATGGCAAATGAAGCCAAATCTTGCTTTTATTGAAGTCACAGGCCAGGTTTCCATTGGCACTGACAGACTCAGGATGTAGGTTCATCTGAGACTATCTCCTTCTGCAGAGGTGACTTTTTGGTGGGAAGATGTTTGAATGTGCAGCAACCAGTGTCCCCTGTGGGAGAGGTTTGTTTAGCATGCAAGCTGGCATGACAGCCTGGAACTCTTCATCCTGCAGGGAAGATCTGCATGTTATTATACTCCGTAAAAAGGGAAGGAGAGAAGGAAATGCTGAGAAGCCATCTTCCGCCGAGATTACTAAAACACATCATTGCTACCTTGCGGACATCTGAACCTGTTCCAACATCCATCATATCAATGGAAAGATGGCCACTGGCTTCAAGAATCTTAGGATTGTGCCTCTGGGTTTAGTCCTGTTAAGAACTGTGTTTAAAGAGTAAATCCTCTGTTGCTCCTTTTCCCTGTGAAGACACAAATCAGAATCCCTTACCTCTGGAGAGCTGTGGTGCTAGTCTTTTCTTTGAGCCATCCCTTACCACCAGGAAGGTGGGTTTTGGCACACTGCTGGAAAATGCATCAGTTTTCTTACTTGATGTTTTTCTGCAACAGTGCTAATATATCTCACCTTTCACTCCCCTTATGTAAATGATAATTTGAAATTTCCAAGTACTCCATGAGTACATGAGTGGCATAATATAAAGAAGGGACACTGGAACATCTCAAATACTGTGCATATGTCTTTTTATTACCAGCACATATGCTGGCTTGCAGCCTGGGAAATGCCAGTGAGCTAAATTAGCATGTCACAGTCCAGACAGAAAATAACGAAAAATCAAAGTTTACTCTGGCAAATCTCAGTATGGAAATATGAAGGTACCGGACAACAATTTGTACAGGGAGCAGTCTAGTCTGGCACACAGGGTATTCTCTGCTACCAGTACGACTCTTGAGAAGAAACATGCTTGCCTAGGCTTGCAGAACTGCCATGATGGATACTTCAAGCTGCGCAGCAGTATGCACCCAAGGCTAGAATCTGTCCATAAATAACCCATTGCAAATAAGCAAAGGAATACTTCCTGGCTACTTTAAGGACCTTCTGCACTAAGATGTCCCATTATTGCTATAACTTCATTTTCCAGGAAATGGTAAAACCGAAAGCCACTTACATGGCTGATTAGAGTTATTTCATTTGGATGTCTACTTGTGTCATAAGATATTAATGTGTTCGATGTTCTCTCTTCCCTTGCTAGGGTTGGGAGAATTTCCTCATCTACATTTTTGGGCAGCACTTGCCACAGAGACTTAGCTGCACTGCAACCATAGTGAGGCAGCAGACAGAAGCAAAGAGCTAACCCAGGAATAGTTTCAAGTCCTTGTGTATTTACTGCTGCAGCTCCGCCAAAGGATGCCCTTTTTGGAGGAACACTCTGCTAAAAGGCTGCGCATTATATAAATCACTGTGCAGGGTGACACAGATCAGGAACAACCTTATATCTGGAGAAAGAACTTAACTATCAGATTATGAAATGAGAGTGGCCAGAAGCTGCTGAATTCTCTTCTCTGGCTAAAGACATCTGATGAGCCAGCACTCAGGCAGTTAGTTTGTGCCACTCAGAAGACTGACACATAGATGTGTATGAGTACTTACTTAACAAAACACTAAAAATCACTCTGTAGTCTGGTCTGTCAAAATTATCTGAGTTAAAAACTATTTATCCTAATATTAAAAATGCATAAGTAAACACAGTTCCTTTGGCCAGAACTGGGTTAGGAAGTAGCATATGAACTTGGAATTACGTGCATTTTGCAGGGCAAAGTAAAGTAAAATAACAAGTGACCTGTCCTTGGTCAGAAGTCTGCTGCAGAACAAGAATTCTAAGTGGCACCAAAACCACTGGGTCATGTATCCCTTCTTTTTGTGAAAATAGCCAGCTAAAATACTTCCTTTCTTGAAAATATGTGCCTAAGACTTGTAAACTCTCAAAACAGTGCTGGCTGTCCAGAGGCAGGACAGGATCACCTTTAATCCTCAGCAAAGACAATGAAAGTGTTTTACAAGTTACTGAAGGGGAAGACATGAACCTTTAACTTTTTCAATTCACTCAGGATGCCAGACACGACTTATCTTATGAGATCATTTTACAAATTTACCTTCAGTTTCATTCTTAAAAAATTGGTTTTCACACCCTAACAAACCCTGAATTTGCAGACAGACATTCTGGCCACTTACAAACACAATTGTAGCAAAGCTATTTCCTGCAAATGCTCCAAGAAGGAGATTTAACCCCTACTGCATCAGGCAATTTTCACAGGCAATTAAGCAATTTTAATACTATAGGAAATCAAACCTAGGTACCTAATTGAATGTAGTTGGTTCCTGGCACTTTTCCTAAAAGCAAGAGCTTTTTACTTTTATCTACCCTTGGATCATTAATGGCGTATTAGACTCATTTATGGTTTCAGGCTGTATTTAGTAAAATTTAGTTGAGTCTTAGAAAACTCTGAAGTACTTTTAAGTGTAACCAACTTCAGTTCATTAAACAGCTACAGTGTAATTTACAACAGGAGAGCTCAGCTCTTCACATTTACGTGACAGTCCTTGTCCTTGGAACCATCCCAAGTACCACTCCTGTCAATAAGTTATTCTTATAAGAATGGATAGATTCATCCAATCATCTCCAGTTATGGCATACTGTGAGGTCTGAGATCTGTAGGTACGAGCCTAAATGGATATATCAAGACTCTGAGCTTTTCTGCAGTGCTTTACTGAAATTCCTGTGCTAGTGCAGCTGTCCTGGTCTTAGGTACTGGTATATATTGCAAATATTGGTGTCTGGCAAATAAAGATACACTCCTTTTACATGGCTGCAGCATATCCATCTCTTACTCCTTACTGGATCTTCAGGACAAAGCTGGTACAATACTATTCTCAGCTACAGGACTGCAAATCAGATTTTAAAGTTAGTTAAAAGAGATGGTCAAAACTCAGCATTGATTTTGTGAGAAATATGTTTGTTTGGAGCATCTGAATCAAACTATAAAAGCAAATAAAGTTTAAAAAAATCTCCAGTGAAACAGAAGGCCAGAAATTTTCTGCTTAGGAAAACTTCGTTTTGAAAAAAATCCATCAAATTTCATACCATATTATTTTCACATTCTTTCACAGTCTAGGTAAGTTGTCACAATCTGAGCTACCAGAACAGCCAACTTCCCTTTTTGAACATTTCTTTAAAGGTTTGGGCAAATCTGTATTCTTGGAATTTTCATCAAAATTACTAGGAATTCATGGAGAAACATATCTACTTTTTAACTTTTATCTGCTCACATAAAGATTGCTTCTAGAAGCTTTCCAGCCAACTACAGTTACTAGATGGCTAAAGATCCAGGGAAGCAGAGATGGATTTTTGAAGGCACATAATGGTCTGTGTTATTATTTTGAAGATTCGAAGGTTGCTATTGCTACAGGTGGGGAAGCGTATATATTCACAGCCATGCTTCTTCCACACCATTAATAAATATGACGGAGCTCCTGTAATTCTCCATAATGGAGAGTATGAACTCTCCATTCATACATAATTTTCAAATATTGTAATAGAGAATAACTTCAATGTCCTTAAGCCTCTACAAGATGTGGAAAAGCCTCTCTTGCTCCAGGAGAAAAACAGGCTGTGTGATTTCATCTGCAAAAACAGTAATTCTTCTAGAGCACAGATTCACTGTTGCAGAAATGCTCTATGCTAACATGGCTCAGTCTCTCCCATTATGAAAGCCATTACCCTTCAATCAGTATACAGTGGTCAGTGGTGTTTTAATGGTTAAAATAAGCTATAAAGTCAGAATACATTCACCTTTATCTTTTAATTCTGTATTAATTTGTATCTGTGCAGTACCCTCTCACCTCTGTGGGCTGCAACACCAAGGTCACTAGGGGGAGCTCACCCTTTATTTGTCAGGATTTGGGTTGTTTTAGTGGAATATCAAACCAGAGAGGCTATTGGAAAGACAACAGAAATCTTAAAATAGAAGGAACAGGTCAGACTTAATTAGAACCTGCTAAACATACCAAGAGCCTGGTCCTGCAAACATGTCTGGCTGTGGAACCTACAAGCCTGCACAGCACATTAGAAATAACAGTTCCACTCAAGCCTTTAAGTATTACAAGTGGCAGAAAATATTTACTGGATCAGTACAATAAATTCAGTACAGCAAAACCAGTTATTGACTCTACTGAGCAAACTAATGGATCCCACGCTGACCCTGCTGAAATCAATGGGAATTCAGCCTTTGAGTGATGTTCTGGCTGCTCTCAAAGTCTCTAAGCAGTGCCACTTAGGCTATACTGGTTTTGAGACAGCTGCTAGGTAAGAGGGTACAGGTGTTATTTCATGGCAATTGCTCTCCAGACAGACACAGTTATTAGAAATAAAGCCATGCAGTGAGTAGATAGAGAAGGCAGCTTCAGCAGGACTAAAACCTTCATATTCTGGCATTCCAATTAAATTGCTGCAAAGCTTTAAATTTGATGGCAAGCCTGTCGCTGGCTCTGGCAGAGCCTAATTGCTTGGGGAAAGCAGCAGGGGCTCAGCACAGATGCTGAGGCAAAGTCCTTTAATCCACAGAGGACCAGGAAAAAGCAGCAGAGCTTTCCATAAACAGAAAGCACCCTGCCTGTCTAGTACTCCACCCCAGAGACACAGTAGGAATGACTTCCTCCAACACACTTCTCCCCTCTAGCACAGATACCTCTGCTTGAAAAAGTCCCCTTCATCACTTCCAAAGGTGCCAGCTGTTAGTAAGACTCCTCAGCACATCTTTCCCCACAGTTCCTGCTACTCAGCAGTTGAAGAAGATTGTGTTTTCCACCTGATAGTCCCAGCAGCTGGCGTGGAGATACCTGACTCGTGTCATGAGGTTTGTCCAGCTCAGAAGCACTAAGGAGAAGGCAAGGCTTGATGTCCACTTACAAAAGAACTCAACACTTCATTTGTACCATGCAAGAGTGAACAACGCCCTGGTTTATGGAGGACCTAGGCCAAGCCAGAGATTTTAGATCCAGGGTTTGGAGTTTCTCCTTGCAGCAAGAGCTGCTACCAACCAGTTACAGAGCAGACACTGAACACTGATGTTTGGGATTTTTTCAGGTTCTAAAGTTTAGGTTTTTGCTAAGATCCATACCTGGATCTAAAATGCTCAAATCAATGTCATCAGAGGTCAGTTTTTTACCACTGAGATTGGAATCTTTTGTTCTAGATGCTTCAAACTTCATGCTTTAAACAAATTCAAGGCACTGAACTACAAAAAAAACACCTTTGGCACTATATCATCTCCATGCAGCAAAAAATTTCTTCAGCATACTATAAAGGCAAGCATCTATGAGACAACTTAATCTGAAGTCTCAGAAATAAATAAGGCAAGGCATTAGGATAGTAAAGGTTGAGTTTAAATATTTGGCTTCCAGTGCTAAGAATAACTCAGCTTCATACTCCATTACTGAAAAAACCCACTGGATTTATAGTAGGATCTCATTTTGCTCTATTAATCTGATTGCTCCAAGTAATTGCAATAGGCTGAGATGTCAAAGAATCGTATTTATAATCTGTTGCTGCCAAGACAAATTGCTTTTGTTTGATAACAAGCCTGCTGCTACTCCTGGAATGTGACTGCACTGAAAAGTGAGAGGTAACAACATGGTGGAGGCTTTCCATTGTGAAAGGTAGACATACCTGTTCTGAACTTTAACATGACCCAATTTAATTTTTAAGAAAAATACGCCTGGTAGCTAAAGACCAATAAAACTTCCATGCTGTGAGGTGAGCAACAGAATCAGCTTTTCTAAAGAAATGCTGTGAAAGCATGCATAATAACGTCTTATCAGAAACAGATACAACTGCTCCTGCGATTATACACGCTTGGCACTGACACTGTGTAAGCGTTGACAATGCTAATGATGTGCTAAGAGAGCTCTAGGTGATGCTGCAGAATTGGATGATTTCTCTGTAACTGTTCACATATACATACTAATAACCATCAAGCATATGATTTGGACCCTACCTATAATACGCTCCACATAAGGGCTTTAAGCTATTCATAAACTTGGAGTACAAAGTATTTCAGAGAGTTTGATTCGGTCACATCTTTGCAGGACTACACCTTAGGATATGAATACACCAATCAGTTCCCACAAGGTGAGCAAGGACGAAAGCTCCCAAGGCATCATCACTCCCCAATAAGTGTCAATAAGCACATGCTGTCCCTCACAGTAAAGGAAATGCAGCTGCCCACTCCTTCACTGAGGGTACCACCCACTATGAACAGGAGCACAGTTATTACAGATGTTCTTCTGGGTCACATCTATCCTTTTCTGATCATATTTTGTGCATTTGTGCACATCTTTAGATTGTGAATTACAGAGGACTACCAGGTGACTTACAGAGCTTGTGTCATATTTAACCCAGAATCCAGTTTGCTACAGCACTTCCTGGACAAGGAAAACCTCTAGTATAGACTTTAGTGTCCATACACTAATGTATTAACTTTCCTTCTGGGCTTTCTATTGCCTTCTTTTTAAACACATCAGTGCCACCTTGGAAGGTGTCTCCATGAACACGGACTGCGAGCAGCTTCTCGCTGTTTTCTTTTACATAATTATACACTGTCCTCAGCTGCCATAAACTTTAATTAAAATTGCTGTGGTGTTATGTTCTTGCATCATTATGGCTTCATAATAATCTCATTGTAGCAGACTCTCCAGAGGCTTCTCCTGGAATCACACTATGATCACTGTGACATTCACCCTACCCCTGAAGTGAAGCCTCTGGGCTGTGACAGTACGCCGGCACTTTACTAAGGACATACTATATGTCTGGAAAAGGACAGGCTGGATTAATTTGCTATGAGAAGCTAGAAAACTAATCAGCAGCAAAACAACTAAAGTCCCTTTCCACTGTTTGCTTCACTGCCCTTTGGCTAAGCTATAAAGCATAATAATGTCTACGTTTTCTGTCAAGGACTATGTTTCCTTGCAAAGGAGGTTGTTTGATCCACCTGGTTTCTATCTTCAGAGCTTGCATGGCCAACCTGTAATTAACACTCTTCATTCCAATACATTCCCCAAGTACTTTGAAAACATGAATTAATGATACCTTGCAGACATCTCAAGAGTATAATAGGCTTAAATTTCCCAGTAGAGAAACTAAAGCCCAAGGGCTCTCTAACTTCCTTGGGTAAATCAACAGGAAAACCAGATGAGAACCTGGAAGTACCAGACTTGGGCACTGCCTGCTAACCACAAAGCTACTCTTTCTTCTGCTACTTTTGTCTTTAAAACACATCACATTTGTTCTGAAGAACTAACAGTAAACCAATACACAAGCACCTGCGGATGCAGGAACTCTAGCACTGTTCACCATTGACACATGAGATGCACAAAAAGGAAAAATATACTGGCTCTGTTCCCAGAGTTGCCTTACTGTCACTACAAATAACCAGTCAAAAGAGAGGATGTCTTTGATGATTACATTTTCTGCAACCAGAGAAACATTAGCGGAACTGAAGTGGATTATTTTTAAGAAACATGCACATACCTTTGATAGCAAAAACACCATGACAGAAGTCCTTAAAATTGATTCTTCCCAAATCATTTGGGTCCAAGTACTTTGCCAGTTTTTCCACCTAAAAGAAAAGATCATAAAATACGTGTTGAGTTTGGTGCATCATCTGTTGCTCAGTTGGTTTATATCTTCTACAGAAGACCCCAAGTGGAAGAATACTTGTAACATTCACTTGAATCAGCCAACAGATCAATCTGCAAGGAGAAATTGTAGTTGGATTATCTGGTGCTGAGTAAGACACGTGCTCTTACCAAAACTTCTGCAGCTGGGACACGTTAATACCCTCCTATGTAGATATCAAGAGCTTAAGCTCTTGTTAATAAAAGGGGTGAATCTGTGACCTAGCCTCTTATCTTAGAGAAGAGTGCTAACAGAATCTCCCTCCCTTGGAGCCCTTGCTGTATATGCAGCTCATCAGAACTTAAAACCTTTCTGGTCTCCATCCCTCTTATCAAAAGTTTTCAGGGAAGGAGAAAGGACAGACAAAGATGTACGCAACCCATAGCAGCCTCATTCCCTGAAGAATCCAGACTCTAAGCAAGAAAATTCATTGGGCACTTGGGATCACACAAAACTTCCTTGCCACAGCAGAGAATATAAGTTTTGTAAAGGAAAATGGAAGTATATTAACAGCACAAAAAGATTCATGTGATAAGACAGAGAACAGTTCTGTTCAGTACAATATGCAAACAAGCAATGTACTTATTGCTTACAATCTCAACTTCACAGTTTAGCTTTTCTGATCACTACTCATCATAAAATGAGATTAGATTGAATTTAAACACAGTCACCAAACTTGCATTTGCCCCAAAGAAGGTCTGGCATATTTTTCAGGAGGGTTTTGGGGAAGAGGGAGAAAGGTAGTCTAGATGGAGAGGCTGTTGTGTGTTGTGCTGTCTTGAATAAAGAGAAACAAGCAGCTGAAGAAGAAGAAGCAGAGAGGCAGAACAGTCCAGGGAGGTCGGCACAGTGCTCTGACATCCCAGATGGCTCTTCTCCTCTGTGATAAATATGCTGCATGATGTTGTGTAAGTCCACTCATGTCCCTGTGCTTCTGCCTGTTGTACCTAGCTGGTACCCTCACTGAGGCAGAGGCAGCCTCTTGCTGCTTGTAAGCAAGCCCACAGTCAGCTGCAGCACAACTCTGACCTTGACCTGGGCCCTCCAGACACCCTGGAGTATAAACAAGATGAGTGTAGGAGGCAAGGACAGCAGGCACGTAGGATGCTGCACAATCCTGGCGACTACAGTGTGAGCTCAGATATGTCAGTCTGAGCAGCAACAAAAGCCCAGCTGGAAAGATATGCAGCAAATGAATCCAGATGACCCAGTTTCTCAATTTTCTGCTGTTTTGTTTTTTTTAAAACATACTAGCAAAACCCTAGCAGTTTCTTAAAGCCCTGCAGATAATGCACTAATGTGTGCGCATGACACTTCTTCCCTCAGATTCTCTCAGTGCTTATAAATTCTCCCTGTGCTAATAAATGCCATGATCAGCCAAAGGCCTCATTTAGAACAAGCAAATCTGAATGAGAAATTGATAAAAATTTTACTTACGTGCAAATTCTATGTTGAATGAAAAAGGAACAATTTGATCCTTACATCAAATCCTGTCCCCTCTCCTTTTCTTAGAAAAAAAAATAAATCAGCTCATGTAGGCAGGGCAAATAAGGAGTGGTATGATGAGTTCAG
>JAVJGI010000001.1:122389633-122432051 GCA_035590275.1 Ibycter americanus | reverse complement strand
CCCTCTCCTTTTCTTAGAAAAAAAAATAAATCAGCTCATGTAGGCAGGGCAAATAAGGAGTGGTATGATGAGTTCAGAGCCTATGACAAGTTAGAAATCTTAAAACTTTCTTATTTCAGAAGCCTTCAACAACTCAAGTCCTGCCAGTCAGGCAGCAGAACCCAGCTATCATGCGACTCATGATCAGATTCCTGCATCTAGTATCACAAACGATTACTGTGGCCCCACTAATTTATAGCAAAAGACCTGTTTCTGTGTCCAAAACATAGCCTCTTCACCAGAAACTGTACTGTGTGTTTAGTGCATACAGCACTAACTCAAAATCCTTACTGAAACCAATTAAGTAGAGACATGCTTGACACAGGAAAGCTGCATCAGTGTTACCCCTGTTCACCTTCACAAATATAGATGCTATAGAAAGATGAAGCGGTGGCAGAAATTCCTTTCTTCGCACTATTTTTGGGTGCATTCAAAGCAGTATAATCAAACAGGCTATTGAGGTTGGGAGCAGCAAGATTTTACAGCTGAAAATCTTCCTGACCACTGTAGTAGCTTAAATATGTGGCAGATGTGTCAGCTGGTGTAACTCAGCCTGGCTCCAGAGGCTTTGATGAAGACCTTGGTGTGGCCACTAGCTGAGCATCTGTCCCCTCACAGAAACAGCAACAAAATCTAATCAGACACCAGTCTTCTAGGTTACAATATCAGCGTGTAACTAACTCTCTTTTACAAATGGCAAGCTCCCATCATTGTAATATAAGTAAATACTATTCAGATACTTGCATGGTTGCTTTAGAGAATCCTGTTTCCTGTAGGTCTCTTGCTAAGAGGCAACAAATTGTGTTTTAGGTTTTAATGTACAGATTCCTGCAGCCAGCTGGGAAGCCTCTACACTATTTAATATTGTGCTATAATACAGTAGTGTCACAGGGTGTTCCCAGTGAATCTGGCACATTAAGTTTATTTCTCTAAGTTGATCCAAGGATTTTAGTCAACCAGTTGCTCAGCCATAAAAAATTACATTTTTAAAATAAAATTAAATAAGATGTTATATGCCTGGGTGTGTGTATTATGGAAGAACAGAGAATACATTCACATTTAGGTCTAAGCAATGTCTTAACAGTAAATTAAATTATCACCTGAGCAAAGTGCTTCAGTTTCCAGTTTCCCCTAAATCTAATTTTGCAGGTTTTCAATTAGGTTTTATAATGCAAATAACTGACTTCAGTGCAAGAGATGATGAAGAATTTACAGAACAGCCTGATGGAACTAATGCCACCAGTGCTCACATCTTCAGCCAGTGCTAATCAACACAGCTCTCAGCAGAGGTCAGGGACTACAAGGATTTCAATAAACTGGGTTACATTTAGGTGGATACTTGCATAGAGTTTGTGCATTATCATACATACATGTATTGTACGTAAATTGCTGCATATTTGCACAGACTTTTGAGCCTGTAGTGCACTTGACCATGCAGTTTTACCAGTAGCTTTCTGAGATAAGGCAAGAAGCTCTTCCTAGTTAATTCCAGACTGAAGACATTACTTAAAATTAAGCTCAATTTCAAGCTGTGGCCAAATAGACTATTCCATCACAGCTACCCCTAAATCTTCTCTGCTGTCTATACCGTGCCAACCATCTTTCTGCTTCACTTTGTAGAGAAATAATGTCCTACCCTCCTCCTTCTCAGAAAGGGCTGGCTTCCAACAATTAATCAGAAGTCGTAATACTTATTTATTGCCTCGGGAAACACTAAAGGCTTGTCAGCCTAACTGCCAGGCTGCATGACATCGAAGCCTTTTTTTTGCAGTCAACAACCCCCTGGGCTTACAGCTATGGCTAGCAAACAAGGATGCAGCAGCCTTTTAGCCCAGTTAATGGAATGGGCAATGCAGCCTGGTTTTGCACATGTGGAATATGCAGGCTGCACCAGTCCTGGGCACAGTCAGATTCCAGAGCATCTCCAGCCAGTGCTGGGCTCTGCCTCCTCTGCTGATCCCATTGCAAGGGACACAGGACTGCAAAACCAACTGATGGCAAAATTCAGTGCTGAAGTGACGATGTGATTGTTGTGATACCTACAGGCAGCATAAGGAATACCATGTGCTCCAGAGCCTAACATCATAAGCCATTACAATGAGCTAGAGACAGTGTTTTGGGCTGGGGACAGACACTTTTCTCTGCATTGGTACACAAAGCTGTCCCCCACCATGTGGGACAGCACAAACAAGGTCTGGATTGCAAACTAGATCTTCATTGTAGGATGAGGATAAGGACAGAAAATATTAGCTGCAGGCTCAATAATCTAGCTGGTTCTTTTGGCAGCTGAAAGGATCTCTCTAATGAACCCTTCAGTAGGCATCCAATAGTCTCAGAGAGAAGACATAAATCATTTTTGCTTTGGGAAACAATCAGAGAAAACCAAACTCTTTGTCCCTATTGTTTAAATTGCTTGGATGAATGGGTGATTATCCTTTCAATGCAGACGTATTTCTCCATTGTAATAACAGGTCACTTCAGCCTATTATTACACAGCACATTTGCCTCCTCTCTGTTGGGTTCCCCAGCTACACTGACTGCTGCGGAGATGTGTTTGCCCCCTGCTGCTTTCAGACACATAAGAATAGGATAGGAGCACTTTAAAGAGTCTCTACAATGAAAATAAAGGGACAGGTTCAGTGTGAAGAAACCATTTTGAAATCAAAACTGACCGAGGCAGAGATGCATATTAATGAGCAGGAATTAGTAGTACAAAGCAGCAGACATTAAAGTGAAGCAGAATATTCTTCCGCTAGAGAGCCTCTGGTTCAAAACAGATGTTCTCGATGCAACATGGAGGTGAACGGCTGAGGCCTTGTGGCACACACTTTGTAGGTAAGCAGGCTGGCTTAGGTCAGGAACCAGGAAGGGCTGGTTTCTCAGCTCTAAGGCTATGAGTAAATGATTTACAACCCAGCTCTATACAGAGACTGAACACAGCAAATAGTCTCAGTAGGAAATCTGCCATACTAAACCCTACCCGGGAAAGGAGAGAGGAACTGAGTCGAAAGGCTTAACACTTAGAGACCTAGGCTGCTGCAAAACCATCTGCAGAACCATCTGGTTGCCAGAAGTGGTAACATGGCTGAGTCCAGACACAGGAGGAGAACTGAGGTGAAATCCTAGTATCAGTGAAGCCAAGGCAGAGACCTTGTCAGTCCAGGGGTTGCTCAAAAATTTACCTGCAAGGGTTTTAAATCCAGTATGCACTGAGGTATTTTTGTGCCTGCAGATACAGTCAGCTGTGATGTCCTTTGCTCATTTCCTTCAACAGGGGTTTCAGATGGTGTCCTGCCACACAACCCTGAAGTCTAAAGTTTTCAGAAGGCCTAGTGTTTGTACTGAATTCAAAGCATCCTAAAAATTACAAGGGAAGAAGGGCATTTTTCTTTGAACTTCATCTAGTCATTTTGTTTTAACTCTTACAAGAGCAGGGAAGCAGGCAAAGGCAGTGAGCTTGCTGAAATAGTATAACCTTTTTGATTTTGGTCACATCTGGGTTATGAAGAAAAGATTTGGCAAAGTCACCTAATTCGTCAACTAGGAAATGCATTACCTCCGTTTCTTCTGCCCAAAATTTCTCACTACGTTAGCTAGAAGCACCCCTAACTATGTTGGGGGCAGCTTTGAATTTACTGCAGAAGAGAACTTTCCATTTCCCAGCTGTGCTTCAGTGAAGGTGTGAAAGGTTCCCTCCTATCTCCCACATCCACACCAGAGCACCAGATATGGGGGCAGACCCAGCCTTCACTGCAGAAAGGAAATCCAGAGTGCCTTGTAAGGAGTCTTCTGTAGCCATACTGCCTGGGCCAAAATTCACATCCAAGCTGAAAGCACCTGCCAACTTACCAAGGACGCAAAAGAGGAACCTGTGACTAACTCAGACACTGACTGAAACAGAGCAAGGATCCAGTCACAGGCACATACCAAAGTGTACAGGGGAGCACAGTCACTGCAATCTACTGCTCGAATTAGAGGCAAGGGGAATGTTTGTTACCCTTTGCTCAAGTTAATTCCCTTCCCGGCAGCACTGAGCATGCCTGCTGTCCCAGGACTCGCACTACCTTGGAGTATGACCACGCACTCTACGTGACCAGGTATCTGAATGACTGTTAAGAGAAGAAGGGAAAGGATTTTTGTAGCAGATGGAGTGGAGGAAGAGGAAAGAGGAGAGGTCACCGACATACCTCAGAAGAGATTTATTGAAACTGATCTTTTCTTGCAAGTGAGTTCAATACAGAGGCACCTCCCAGCCAAGGAACCCTCTCAGGACCCCTGGCCAGCTCTCATACTGATGCTGCCAAAACAGCTAGGTTGGTTTTTTTTTCCAGCAAAGATTTTCTGGCTGGAACTCAATCCTGCTTCCATTTCCAGGCAAGAAGAAACTCAGACCCCTGCTGACCTCACTTAATTTTCCTCAAAAACTGAGCAGCACAGAAGAGATTTTGTTAACACAAAGAAAATTTGTTAGATTTAGATGTAATTGAGTTCTAAGGGACCCCACACTGGCTCCATCCACTGAAATCTTACAGCAGGATCCAAGTCACAGCCAGAAGATGCCATGTGAAATAAACAACTCGTCTCAACAGTTCGCCTTCATACTGCAGGAGTCTGTGAGCACGTCTCACCCTGAAGAGCAAGCAGGGAACACCTGGGAGCTGTGAGAATGGCAAGACAAGCACTTGCAGGAAAGGTCAGGCTGTGCTGCAGCAGCGACATTTGGGCAGGATCTCCTGAAGCAGGAGCATTTGTGAGAAATCTCAAAAAACAGCTAAAGGAGATTAAATATGCAAATGCTGCAGGGTGGAATTAGAGAATTCCCACATGATTTATACAGAGAGCAGCAGAACTGCACTCACCCTGATTTTAATAGACTAGCCTTTTCCACATCTGGGGAAGGGGTGTAAGCTTACCCCTTCATGGTATGAAATGCAGAGGCAGGACTTCTGCCAGCTGAGCAATGCCAGGCAATGTGGCCACCACTTATGCTGAGACCCACCCACAGCTCTTTAACCAGCCCCTGGGTTCAGGCCTTTTTAGCATCCCTGTGGTCCAGGATGTTAGAGCTCTTCAGTCAGGGTCCTCTTCAGTAAGACACCCTCTCTGTTGCACAGGGTTGTTGTTTCGTCCCTGATTCCAATCTAGAGCCTTGAGCAACAAAGCAAGGGGGACTCTTGCTGCTGTGGGTCAGTAATTCCTTGCCATTCAAAAATCGCCACCCTCCTCTCTCCCACCCTGCTTTCCCCTTCACTCTGCAGCTGGGCACAGCCACCTAGACACCAGCAGTTTTTCACCTTGAGTCCTTACAGGCAACCCTAGATACAGACTTTGCTGTTCCCTTGCTTATATATACATCCTAAATGATCAATCTAGCTATTCATTAGTTCCCTCTAAAGGGCTACTACTAAAAACACCCTGCCATATCAGAGATGCACAGGCTAATGGGTGCTCAAGAGACCCATCAGTGCAGGATATCAGTGTCTGTACTGGGATTTAGTAGGACTGGTCCTCCTCTGAAGCTGTTTGGTGTTTGCATCCACAGACTGGAAGTAAATATAAAACCATGATGACGAAATTTGCAAATGACAGGCTGATAAATAACAACAATGCAGACAGTCTCACACTCCCATGGATAGCTTCATAAGTGAAGCCCATACACACAGAATATGTTTTAAGCACTGCCAGGCAAGGTCACAAAACAGAAAAGAATACAAGAGAAGGAAAAGGAGTAACGCATCGACTGAGATGAGGACTGTCTTTTGATGAGCTGGGATTTATAGATACAGGGGAGAGGAATGAAGCTTCTCTGTGATATTCTGGCAAGTCTGGGAAGCAGAACAAGAGAGAAATTATTTTACATTGCATTGGAGAAACCAATACTAACACAGTTGTGGTACCCACTTTCACAAGACATGCTGAAAACCCAGACAAGTAGTGCTATGGAAACACCTTATGCAACCAAACTTAAAAAGAGTTTTCCCTGTTTAACTTGGCAAAAGGGAGACAAAGTGGTGATTTGTTACTAGGTATAAAGACTTCGGCAAGCAGGAAATTGCAGGTTCTAAAGGACTCCCTAGTCTAGCAGAGGAAAGACATAAAGAACCATTATCTGCAAATTAAAACTGAACAAACTCAAATTAAAAACAAGGCACAATTTTTTATCAGCATGGTTGTTTACCCATAAGAACTATAAAATGGGACTAGTCTTGAACTATAAAAAGGAACCAGACTCCCTCATCTAAGGCATTTTGAGAAGACAATGAGACCTGACAGATTTACCTAGCCTAGAGTAAGTGGGTTAAAAGCTGTGCTGTCACCATTTCAAGACACTACACTAGATGACCTGATGCTCTCCCTGAACCTGACCATAAAGCACACGAAGGACTAAGTTCCTAGTCATGCATGTAAGGCATGGAAGACCAATATTTAGGAATCTCGAGTCCAACAAACAGCCTGCCCTTGCCATTCAGTTCTGGCAGACTGTGTATCGTAAATAATTCATACCACTGCAAACAGCATCATGAATTTCCATCAGCTGCTGTCTGATCCCAAAACATGCAGGAACATACATCATTGCTGGAAACAATGCTTTTGATTTTGCTTTGAATTTTGATTTCAAGCATCAGTCATTGCCCCTTGGTACTTCATCAGCAGGCTTCAAGCCTGAAAGTTGGCTTGTCTGTAAGTTTTCTGTAAACAGAAACAATTGTTTCAGTTTCTGCTTTAACCGAGGACACCCGATTTACCAGCTAGGAGACAGGTTTTGGGACTGTATCCTAAATAACATAAGCAAATTTGTTTAACAGTCTTCATCTTGACTTTGAGCAAATTCCTAAATCTGCCAAATCCGTAATCTACTAATGGCTCCAATGCAAAATATCTGATCAAATTCAAGGTAATTCATTCACCAGCTTTCATGGCTTTAGCATCAACACATGGAATTGCTGCTTCTTCTAAATGTGAACTGGGTCCATGGGGCCTTGGTCCAATGGGAGAAACACATCTACCAGTTACCCAGATGGAGAAAACATCCATGATGTGTCATTTTGCTGAGTGCGTGAAATCTATCAGTGAATTACAAAGCCACAGAAAGAAAGAGGTAGTTTCAGAGGCATTGCAGGTGTTGAGTGCATTCAAAGCAAAAAGGGAAGCTTCTAGTGTTCATGTGTTATTAATGCCCTGCGTAAGCATTACCTCGACTCAGGTGGGCAACAGATGGCGAATGCAGCTGAACTACTGAAACAGGAATGGCAGAGCACTGCAGATCTGCAGCACACACACAGGAGGTCAGCTGTTTTCCTTTAGAAATGCAAGGAAAGCATGTGCTCCGCATCTGCTGAGCCACATCTGCTGAGCCACACCTGTCCAACTTCTGGTGCAGAAGCGTTGGAGCACTTTACAGAAGTGACAAACAGGAGAGGAGAGCAGTTAAATGCTGCTTCACAGCTCATGGCATTGAGGAGGGCAGGAGCTATAGGATTCATTTCATGGCCTCCATGGCAGGATGGTTTAACTGTCTGGACTTGGAGACCCATGCTGATGGGGAAAGAGGTATCCAGAGACCATGGAACTGTGGCACGGGGGTCAGAGCTGCAAGTCTACCAGTAACTTGCTGTTACCAGCAAATGACTTCATCTGCTTTGGCTTCCCCTTCTTCAAAATGGCTATGGCAATACTTAAATCACGTTAAAAGGGCACTATAAAGCTGATGATACTGCAGACAGCAATGAAATCTGCACCAAGATGGTCCACACTGTAGGTTGGTGGGTTTTTTACCCTCACTTGCCCAGTATAGTCTGCCTTCTAATTTCTCAGTACTACGGACTAGTGTCTGTCACCTCTTAATACATCTGCTTGACTCTACATGGAACACCAAACACGCTAATGATTTGGCCTGATACAATACACAGGTATTACTAAACTCTTCTGTGTTGCAGTGAAACTTGCCCACTGGCCAGATCCTTACCATCGTCTTGTTTTCTTATTCTGTCAAATATCATTTTATTATCTTCTGACAGTAAAAGATTGAGCCATACAGTACTGCACAGAGAGAACACATTAGGGATGGATTTGTTTAATACATTCTAATATGCAAATAAGCTATTAAAAGAACATAACACTCCATGAACCTCAATGAATGTGTGTGTAACAGGAATTCAGGCAGTGCCAGGAAAATTGATGCTATGATTTCTGTTCTCTGTTGAGAAATAACTTGCAGACTTTAATGCACATGATGACACAAACCTAAGTTGCAATAACAACAAATACAATTCTGGCGATATTACATACCCAGATTTTGTAATTAACAGCCTTACAGTTAAGATTTCCAACCATAGCTGAGACCCACAAGTTATGACACCTAAGGAATCCCTTCTCTTACACCATATACATATACCACATACACTGGCTAACCTCTGTACTTACAGAACAAACACTTTATGACCACAGAGAATCACCAATAAACTTTGAAAAAGAGTGCACGTGAATAGCTCTGAATCTGACCACACCCAAGAAAGGATCATTGCCTGGAATTACAAACTTTTCAGAACTTCCTCAGAGTACACATCCCAAAGAGACTGTTCACAACTACAGAAACTACTTTCCCCACCCTATCTGTAAGCCAGAGACCACCAAAATCCTGGTGAGCTTTTCCTCTGCCATCTAACACCTTTGGATGTATCAATTGCTCATACAGACAATACCACTAGAACAGTATTTCTCATTTATTTTGTCCCTCGTAATGTAACATAGCAGCTGACAATGAGCAAGCACCAGAATCATAAGACCACATCTCTCTACAGACTCCCCCACCACCCATGATCCCGTATGTGAGAACCTCTCATTTAAAGTTACTTAACCAGAGCTGATTTGAACAGGATTCCGTTTCCCTCCTTCCCTTTGATGCTGTGTTGCAAAACAAGGCATTTGGCTGGACCCACCAATCTTACAACAGTCTATGGGGAATCCCACACAGTCTGGAATACCATGGGAACAGAGAGCAAGGCTAAAAATATGCCAAAGCCATCTGTTCATTCTACAGTGATTTTTTTGTGTTGCTCCAGAAACAAATGGGTTAATGTGTTGAACTGTTTTCCTAAAACCACTGATTCACTCACTCGACAAAATAAGTAGGGATGCATTAACACCTTCTCCTCCACTGCTACCAGAACTGAAACCAAGGCTTCCTGGAAAACAAGGCTGTTAGCAAAAGCTGTAACGAGCTGCAATGAAGCACAGCCCATTATTGTCTCATTCATTAGTGCAAGTCAAATATAGCATAAAATAGTCAGATCTCAAAAGATGCAGTAGACAATCGGTAATACGGGTGCAGCATGCTTTGTCTTTAAACAATGAGGAGTAACATATTTGGGTTATCTACAAGTGATACAGCATGGATTAATTTCCAGAGAAAATATTCCTTCTATCTGCAGCTTGTGGTGTGTGTGATCGTTCTCATCAGCACATGAAGGGAACTTACGCAGAATAATGGTTTTCATGGCTTCCAGTTGTGAGACATCAGCCAAATGGGATCTACTCCAGGAATAATTACCATTTTTCGATGTAAAACTGGGGAGAAAAGTGGGGCACACAGTGCAAGCTCATCAGCCAACACTTTCTCAGCACCTTCCTTGCTGACACATCTGCAGTCACAATTTAATTGAGATGTTATCATGTGCAAAGAGCAAACAAAACACCAAAGACTAGCAGGAAAAGGCTGGAGAGGGTGGGGAGCATGGGGCAAGTCTGAACCGTGACTGGTAGGTAGGTCACAGCATGCAGCTCAGACATTCTCTATTCCAGTGAAAACCAAGTGCCCAAAGCCAAAGAGAAGCTGCAGAAAATTCAGCAAACCAGAGCATAAAGCTAGTGCCACTGCTACAAGTGTGCTGCAGGATTGTGCTGAAATCCAGGTAGTGACTCCAGACTGCACAGTTTATGCAAAATCAGAACAAGACACTTTTCTGCCAGCCGTATGATGGCGCTTCATTTGTTCATCTCTGATTCACAAGTCAAAACCACAGCAAAGTGCAATAGCAGACTCCTGAGACATGGTATCACCCAGTTTTGTCAGCAGCATCCTTATGGGTTATATTTCTAGCCCCAAAAATACAAAGCAAGTATTACACTTACATAGTCACTTCTCTTGACTGTGTGTTTTCATTGTTACTTTCTCTGCTTAACGCATAAAACTAACCCAACCATATGCAACCAGAACACAGTGCTGTGTTTCACACACAACATCTACTTCCAAAAACAATTTAGATTGTGGTCTGAATGCCAGCCAGAGACCTGCCCAGGGGCCTGCTCAGGGCAGCACAATTTGGGCGTCTTCAGCTCTCTGAGCCTCATCTCCTGAAATCACTTTTGAACCCAGCTGTTAAAAGGGAATATGGTTGGCTTTTGGGACGCTCACAGATACAGAGGATGAAATGTACGTCTTGAGATCTGATCTCAAATGCAAATGCCTGAGCAGCAGTCCTGAAATTAAACTGAATGAAAGAAATTTCATGGCAAATTAATGCTTTGACACAAATCCTGGGAGGAATGAGTATTGGATGAATCCAGCACAGGGAGACACACATTAGTTAAGATGACAAACATCAGGCAGAAAGGTATGATTAAAGGAGCAATCTTCCCCTTAGTTGAAAAGAAAGATGCTTAACCTTTCTGAAAAGTGTGGCTGGGAGATAATGTCCTCCCCAAAGAAACAGAGGAGGAAATGTGCAGTAAGTACTCGCTACGGTGGGATAATTACCAAGTCTGAAATGAGGTTGACAGGTTTGAACAGCAGCTGACTCCACTGACGTCAAGACAAGGGAAGCACAGACAAGCAGACTGTGACAGCAGTGGCATAGCATGAGTCAGAACTGCTAATGCTAAGGGCGGATAGCAACAAACCCCACCAAGAGCAAAGCCACCAGGGGCTGAGGGAAGGAGGGAGTCCTTGCTGCATCAGCTCGCACAAGTAGGCAGATTCCTGACCATAGCACTCACACAGCCAGCAGTGTTAACCTTTCCTAATTCCCCTGTGCCTTCTTGCAACTACCAGCTCCAGGCAATGTAATAGCCTAGAAGCCCCCTTCATACCTCCCGTTCCCATGTCATGAGCATACAGAATATGAATCATTCAAACTGCAAAGGAGGAAATTTTCACGGCATAAAATCACATGTAGAAATCCACACTGGTCTTTCATCTACGCTGGGCAAGACATTAGAAGGAATGATAATTAGCCAGCATTTTTGTGTAGAAAGGGATAGATGAAAGACAAATGTTTTCTATGTGTGATTAGAAAATGCATGCTCTTTCTAGCCTTAGAAGCTGTACAAGGGTGCTTCATGTTACAGTACTTCCTATACTCTGCATCCTTGTTACAGTCTGGATGATATTAGTACTTTGTGATGGTTAGAAAGCTGAACAGAAGAAGAAAGGTCCAAAGCCTAATACAAAGAGAAAGGAAATAGAAGTGTACAGCTACGATGGAATTGTACTTTTGTGTTTCAGAAGTGTGTCCAATTCAACTGTTATCAGTTAGTACTGGTACTGAAAGAATCTCAGTGAGGGACTGGACCCAGTATTCTCAGCTCACTGTACACACTATTGAAAAGATAGTATCTGACACAAAGGTAATTTTCTCTGCTGGCATGTGATTTTACTGTCTCTTATCTAGAAACAGATGGACTGTAAAGAGTGCGGAGCCCAGGGGCTGAGTAGAAACAGAAGATTTTGAAAAAGAGATTTGGCTAATGGAAAAACCCTACTCTCCTGCGCAGAAATATGAGCTGGACTGTGGCATCACTGCATGTAGAATAAGGCATGTGTGTGCATGTGTGCCCCTGTCAACGTGCTGCGCACCTCGAGAGTCCCAACCAGTGAAAAAGAACTGCTTGGAAAGCAAAACCAACTAACTCTTTCATTGGAAAAACAGAATAGGCACTGTTTACAGTGAATCAGGAGAGTTTCTCCTGAGATGGACCCCCAGAAATAAGGTAAGAATTGGTCACTGTAGCTCAAATTATCTCCAGTGTAGCACATCCGCTACCCACTGCCAATCAGGCTATGTGCAGTTCTGCTTTGGAGCATCTATAAAAGAGGAGAGTGGACTAGTTAATCCTTTCCACCACACCTTACTGTGGTGGTATTTATTCCAGGTATAACACATGCAGTAAATCATTATTTCTAAAGTAGCTGACTCCCTTTAAAAATCAGAGTAGGTGCTTACACCCCCTTCTTGGCCTTTCAGTTCACAGGCTTTTCTTCACTTCGCAGTTATCAGTTTAAATGCTCTTGGCAATTTATTGATCCCCTGTGAAATACCTAAATAGGCAAAACCTGATTGTTGTGTATTTGCCAGGCCTTCCGCAGTGCAATTTCTCTCAAACGCTCAGAGCTTCTGCTGCTGCTGCCTCCTCTCAACCTGCCAAAACTGTGCTTGTATCTGTTTTCCTCCAACATAAAGATGTCTTATAGGAGTTACAATCAAGAGGTGAGAGAATGCTGAAATCACAATAGATTTATACTGCAAGGTCCTCACCCAACTGCATTTCACTGCAGTGTTGGATCTGAGAAGTCAGTCCACTGCTAATAGCTATATATGTACTAGCCACAAGAAACCACAGGTTACTCCTTGTGCATTTCCAGGAGCACAATTTCTGATGTGTGTTATCTGCAAGTGCTCAGCAGATACCTGTTACTGTAACAAGGATGTAATTTACCCTTCAGTAATAAGGCTCAGTGAAGCCCTGTAGCAAAGGTAGATGTATGAAACACGAGGTGGGATGCCGAGAGCTTGAAAGAACAAATGGAGCCTTCTGAGAACATCTTTCGCTGGACCAGTTCAATAAAGGAAACCTCACTGGGCAGCATACAGTCAGTTTCCTCACCATGGAGTAAAGTAGATAGTTTCATGGTTTGTAACTGTCTTGTAACATCTGCATAGCAATGGCAGAGTCTATCTGACACTGCTGACGGTGGCCTGGCATATGAGGGCTCTCCACAGAGAGGGCTGATGGACTGATTCTGCCTAACATATTCATGGACTGAGTGCCTTTTTGTACATATTTTCTTAAAATCTCTCTGTGAAGACACTGACTCCGGGAGGTGCTGAACCTCAGGGCTGCAGCTTGGTCAATGTATAAAGAGAAACACCAAAGGAAAAATAAGCTGGTGCTTCCCTAACTGCGGGGAGGCACTCCTACCCCCACTGCAGTACCTCACCCTGCAGACCAACCTGCTGAATAGCCAGTGGCTGCCATATCTCTCAATTGTACTGGTTTGGACAGGATCCATGCACTTTTTGTAAGAGTAGGAATAACAACCTCACAGGCAAGGTGTACAGCTATTACAGAGATGGGCATCCTGCCAATGCTGACTCTTGGATGGATGAGAAGCAAACACAATGTCCTGGACAAATTGCGCTGTGTCTCCCACCAGCTGGGCAGTTCTCTGCAGTTCTCTGCCTAACTGGGGTGGGCTGGAGCTGCACGGTCTGCCAAATGTGGGAAATGTGGAAGTGGTCCTGGAGATGCTTCATGGTGTTCTGGGAGCAGTTTGGACGAAGGTGATCTAGAATAAGGCAATTGACATTCAAGTACATATATCTAAGTTGAGTCACAATGGAACGTTGGACCTGATGACAGCTCAGCCTTGCTGTTCTTTCTAGATGTGAATTCAGATTTCTCACAAATAAAAATTGAAGCATTTTTATTAAATGACCAAGTGCTACCCAGGTAGGGAAGCAGTGAGGACAGTATACAGGTAGTGAGGCAGCCATAGAGCCATCACATCATTAAAGATTCCCATCATGCTGGACAGAGTTAACGAGGGGAGGGAAGCAGACAGGAGGGGTAAACAGCTCCCTTAGCCTCATACTAAACCTGACCTTGAACAAAGCCAGAAGCAATGGAGTTGGTGCAGGAACCACTTGTACCATATTATACAGTGAAAGTCATGCTAGAACTTAATGGCCATAAAATCTATAAATCATCAAAACCACAGGGAGGTATTTAACTCTGAAAAGTGCTTTTGCAATAAATTTCTAAACCTTAGCAAACAACACTTAGCCCCTTATTTGAGAGATGCTGGAAGGCATCATTATGATGTGGGACTTAAATCAAACTTGTCTCATACTAGGACTTTAACCTTCTCCAGATGGATATCACTTTCCATTGGCCACTATCATTCAGATATGGTCCAGCAGTCAGGCCTCCCTATAGTACATGACATACTCCACCTTCATTGGTCCAGAATGAATCTCTTTAAAGCCAGGTTTGTCAAAGCCTCATTAGGCAGGACCAGTACAATAGTAACGTGCTAAGAATTACAAATAGGCACCTGTTTTGAACCTTCATACTTGCTGGTCTCAGCAGCTGTGTGGTTTTGCCCAGTGAACTCTTGGTTTTGGGCTGTCTTACCATCCTAGAGTCCAGAAATACCAGTGCAGACTGTTGCTCCCAGCCTCCATGCAAAGGGTATCTTTCCACACATCTTATGAAACAGGAGTTCATCACCTCCATTGTTTTTCAGACTTAGATGGGATGAAGAGCCACAGAACAGGACACATTACTTCTTGCACAGAGTTTATAAAATGGTTTTGCTCTTCACTGTAATAGGAATCACTCTTTAAAGGGACCATCAGGAAAGTCTTGCAAATGCCTCTCAAAACACAGTCATCAAACCAGAGCCTGCCCAATATAACTCTCTGTGCAGACATCTTTGGTCTTCTGCTGAACCCTGCATAGAGGGAGGCTCCATGTCTCTCTGGAACAGAATCAGTACAGCTCGTTCATGTAGTTTGTCCAGCAATGACATCAGGGGAAGCACCAAGGCTCTGCAAAAAGGAATTTTGTCAGAGGATAAAAAAGGGCATCATCTATCTTGCCAGCAGTCAGAAAGCCATGAGCTGGCAAAGGAGACAATTCCCCTGCTCCAGGGTGGTTTGTATCTTGATGATAAACTCTTGTGGCTAAATCGCTTCGGGCTCCCATCATATGTCTCACTGCTTCCTGTTTATTTACACTGCTGCACTGGTAAGAATTACGGAAAGGTGCAATAACTGAATTACCACCACACTTGCAGATAACAATGGCAAGGCCTTTTAAAGACTGCTGCCCTAGCACAAGTCTTGTCTGGGATAAAAATGAACAAATAATTATTTAACAAAAGAAGAATCTCAGAGCATAGTGAACACTGAATCGTGCACCGTTGAATGGTAGCATCAGCACCAGCCTGCGTTCAATCTTCGTACCAAAAACCAGAAGGTAACATTGGGAAGAAATATTAGAAGGTAATGTTTGTGTCCTTGTTACTATCAATTTTATGGAACGTGGGTGAACAAAGGACTAGGGAAGATGAATGGCAAGTGCTGAGCTCGAGGGAAGCTGCGGAGTTTTAATCCAAAAGCCTTCTACCAATGAACCTCAGCCTAAAGCTGCACAAAACCAAAGGCTCATTGTAGGTCTGCTTGCTGGGGAGGATGCCATGCGCTGGGAACTAAGCAAGTGCTACCCACCTCACCAGTGCCTTAGGTTTCAGCACCAGAGGAAGACTGCCAAACCTCTTATGGGTTAAGAGATCCCCCCAAGCCTTGGCTGCCCTGCTGGGGGGCACTACAACAGACAGGCCATATTCCAGGGACAATCATGAGTCCTGAGACACAGTGAGAGACAAACAGCCAGGACAGATGTACAGTAATGCAAGCGTAACCCTGCACAGGCCAGCTGTGGTGCAGGGCCAAAGCTCAAAGAAGTGAATAGGAACCTTTCCATTGACCCAAATACCGTCCAGTCAGTGTGCAGGATCAGCAGTAAGGATAAGCCAATTAACAGCAAGGCCTTTTCACCCTCGGTCAAGCTTCTCACAAGCAGCGCTCAGCAGGAGAAGTGAGACTTACCAAGGGATTTGACAGAGATCAGCAGCTTCATGGAGCTCTGCCAGAAGTTTTGCCATCTATCAGGAAGAAGTTGCAAACTGCAGACTCACTTCTTCAGTGTCAGACTCCTGAAAAACTGCTTCTCTGTTCTTGATTTTCTATTGTTTCTCTTGGCACTGGAAAAAACTTTCCCTATAAAATGGGATGCTCAGTTTCTAGGACATTTCCTTCCTGCACTAGCTCTCCATGTAAATTTTACATTCTTGTATGGTTGACCTTTCAGAATAAACTCTAGCCTTTCTCATCTGGTTTTCAAGTTTTTCCTGTGCCTCTATTCCAGAATCAATACACAGCTGATTCAAACAGAAAAGCCTACACTTGCTCAAAAAGACACTTGCTATTTGGGCTATTAGTATCTTACTGATATAATATAGATATAAATTCACTGCTAATACAGCATGCTGAATTAAAGCCTTGCAGACCAAAGCCTTAAAAGCATCTGTGAATCAGGTGCAGGCAATAGACTTTCAAGGGTTTCTCATCCTGGCCATTCAAACCTAACACAGCACCTCTAAAATGTGGTCTGATGGTTCATTTTATGCTTGGATACACTACATACTGACAGCAAAGGGAATCTGTGGCAACCACAGCTAGAGCCGAGTCACAGGCTAGTGCCTCAGACAGACTAGACAATCTGTCACTCCTTGAATAAATTATCTGCTCAGAGATGAATATAATATGATGCTATCCTTAAAAAAAATATCACTCTTCCTGTTGTCCTTTCATGGTAGTTTAAGCTGCATACACTGACCTCTCATCTGTGGAAGTTTGCAAACCTAGCTGAGGCATTTACTGCCCCAGGGTCTTCCTTCTTTATCATTCAAAACCGCAGCAACACCAGCAACTTCCTTCAGAAGAGACAAGGAACATCACTCAAGTCCATAACGCCAGGAAGCTGCCCCTGGAGGGAAGGTGAGACTGAAGTTTTAAGAGCAAAGGGATGGGAAATAAAAGTAGGAAGGGGAGAGAGATTTCTTTTCCTAAAAGGCACAGCAACACTAAATGCAGTCAGATCTCATCTGCGCTCACACTGCTTCTGTCTGCATCCAGCAAGCATCCATACTGCAGGATGCTCCAAGCTTCTTGCATCTGTGACACTGGAAAAATATCTCCAGAGAGTAAGTTTTCTAAACAATTCCTGATGTGTTTTTCTCTAGTCCCTGCTTTACAGAAACAGACTTTTTTTTTCCCTCTAGGATGCTGCTCTTGTCCTCACTGAAGCAAAACTCTCAAAGTGCATATAAAACATCTAATGGCAAGGATGGAAAAAATCTGTGCCTTGTCTACAAGGCCATGGTGTAGCCTGGGTAGGTGCTGCTGGCCCTACTCCAGAGTAAGCATAACTAGTATAAAGGGAATTCTGCCCAAATAAAGAGCTGCAGACTGAATTCTGAGAGAAAGCCAACTCAGACTGTTTGAATACATTAAAGGAGGTAAAATGTTAAGTAAATACTCAATTAAGGAAGAAGGGCAAGCAATTAGTAAGGCTAATTCTGTGCTGAAATGGTCTGGATGGTGCACACATACACACACTCATCCCAGTGCCTCCTTCCATACAAAATAAGCCTCAGTTCTTGAAAGAGTAGCTCAGCTTTCAGCAGACGTGTGTTAAATTACCAGCTCTGCCACAGACTCAGTGTGTTTATCATGGACATGTCATTAGTTCTGTTGCATGTCCACTCCTCAAACCCCCAGAACAGTGAAAGTACATACTGACTGAGATGCTTGGACACTACAGCAATTAATCCAAATCTGTGGGCATACGTAGGTTTGTATACATCAAAGTAACTACTTCCAGCAATTACAGCACTCCAAGAACTTCTAAGAGGTCAAGCAAATGCTTCTCTGCCCCTAGATCTATTCTTAGAACAGGTCCTGTGTGAAGGAGTCTCATTACTGAAAAATAAAATGTTATTCCACTTCAGGCACTGGAACAATACTAGAGTAGGTAGCTGGCATGTATCACGGACATATAAAAAGAAGCAAATGCCTTATGCAGTGTTATATAAAACCCATTAGAAACACCAAGCCTGGCTGGTTTGAACCTATTTGGCCTGTACCGTCATCTGCTGCAACACAGTTCTCACAACCGACATGCAGAGGTGGAGAGATTCTAAAAATAACCAGTGCAGTGAAAGGGAGAGAGGGATGAGGAAGAAAATGTTTCTTTGGCCTGGCCAACAGATTGGGCAGCAGCTTCACAATGCCCAAGGAGTACTTGGTTCCAGACCTGTTCTGTTAGCAGCTCTGCACTTCCTAATGTCTTGGTGGCAAGACCATTTATGGAAATATAACATGGCCTAAATGCATATATAAGACATGCAAGAAGGGATTTTTCCAGTCTGAGGACAGGCCTGAAATTGTCACAAATCAGCCAAATGAGAGCTCTGACACAAGACAAAATCTAGCTGTCAGTGAACTGATTTAGGCCATCACCCTGATGCTGTCAAATACACACAGCTGCTAACTCAGTAACAGGAATCTAGTCCCCAGCCTGTTTAGACAGAGGTCTCTTCTATGAGCTGTCAAACTGGATTTAAAAAAAATAATAATAATAAAAAAATCACACGCATATGTTGCCCCCTGCTTCCGGGCAACACTCTGGGGAAGCCAATGCAAAATCATATTCCTGTGTGCGAGCTTTCCTCCTCTGCTGGACTGTTACGCAGGGCTCAGATCTGAGTCACAGGGTCCTGTCACAAGCTTATGGCATGCTGGGAGAAATATTGTTCTTCCTCCTTCCCACTCCCATTCTCATTTAACTACAGCATATTCCAATTCTTGCACAATTGGTGCTGCATAAGTGAAAAAGGCTTCCTGTCAAGTACTCGGAAAAGTGATGAAAGCAATGTAATTGGTCTATGTAGATTAATGGTCACGGAATCACAGAATGGTTGGGGTTGGAAGGGACCTCTGGAGATCATCTAATCCAACCCCCCTACTAAATTAGGTTCACCTACAGCAGCTTGCACAGGATTGCATCCTCACAACCTCTCCGGGCAGCTTCTAGTGCCCTGTCACACTCAAAGAAGTTTTTCCTCATGTTCAGATGGAACTTCCCGTATTTCAGATTGTGCCCACTGCCCCTTGCCCCTGCTCCCAGTGTATACAGCACATTTCATACTGTCACAGAGCTAAGTTTATACAATACCTGGGAACAATTCACAAGCAGACATAACACCCAGATGTCATCTAACGTTTTCAACTACCTTGTATTTTATCACTGACATTGACTTCAGGTTACTGCTGAGAGATGGGCAGATATGGTGACAGCAGATTAGGCATGAGATACCACTAAAGTCAGCAGAGGGATGTACTGCATCCCAAATCCTGCCCTTGCAAACTGAGTGCATCCTGTTTGGGCAAAAAACACAGAGAGAAGTCTGGCTAGATGTGCAGATCTCTTCCAGCTACCCCCTAGAGTAAGTAAGACCTGAAACACAATAGCAACACCCCCAACACTGTTCAATCCTATCAGATGCAAGATTTAACAGTTGACTAGTTAGAATAAAGGCAAGCAACAACAACAAATTTTACATCCTTCCCTACAATCAAAGGTTTTCTCACACTCCTTGTACTATTTTTCCCCTAGTGAAGCATTCAGAGCTATGCTGGAGTAATAAAGGATAGACAGCCTGTAGCTCTCACATAATTATCAGTTGTCATCTCATCTGAAAGACAACCCAGAAAGGCTCCTGCTGCGTCAGATGCACAATTAACTTGTTCTTCTCTAGCAAGGGCACTGCATGATTGAAATGATTTGGAGGCTCTTCTTTCTCCCAGCAAAACACATGACAAAGCTGTGCTCTCAGTTCAAACCTGAGAACAGCTCTAACTGTTTTTACCTTGGTCTCAGTCCTTCAATGTTACTGTCATTGATTTGTACAGAAAATCAGTTGTTACCCTATCGCCTTAGACTACGGTTCGTGCTGCAGCTCTAAGTGTCCTGCTCTGTGGATGGCATTTACACATACTTCAAGCGAGGACATGGGTAGACTGTGAAGGGTAAACTGCACTGTGCTTCTCCTGAACAGTACATGGATGGTCCACTCAGATTCACAGGTCCTTGCAGTACTCCATTCACAAGCTAACATGTTCAAACACACACGGAAGCTTCAAATCATGCAGTCAGAAATGCTGGCATTACACAATTTGGTTTAATTTCATCTCACCATGGCATACAATAAACAGTTTGGCTTACATGATAGAGCAAACACTACTTCTGCTCTTGCAGCTGATCGGATCTGTGCTGTCATTTCACAAGCTTCTGGAAAGTCTCTGTGGGTTTTGATCTCACTGAGTGTTCAACAGTGGCTCTTCAGAGTATCACGCTGCATGGCAGATTAATGCCCTATACTCACCCAAAACGTTAGACCAACATCCACAGGGAGATCTGGACTGTCCAGTGCAAGCCATGTGCCCTGTATATGGGCTCAGCACTGATGTGGATTTTTGCCCTTTACAGCTTTTGGAAATAAGACAGGGAAGCAGAGGCACAGGGTATTGCAAACTCACGGCCTGTTCAGAGCAAATAGTGAAGGGTGAAGAACCTGAGAACAATGGAATATTCAGAGGGTCAGGTGGCAGCAATAAAACATCACCATTTGTATTGCAATTGAACAGAACAATTTATCAGATAATCTCAGTAAATTGTAATACTGGTTCCACTTCCCCACCTCAGAAATAAACTTTAGTTACTTATCAATTGCTGAGCAGATAGGTAACTGCAGCCAGTGCAGCCCAGTGACAAAGCTACCATATATCAGCGACTCCTGGTCTTCAAAAGGACAAAATTTACACGCTAGACAATGTCAAGATAAAGCACTGATTAAATAAAAGAGAAAGTCACTGCAAATTCTGCTTAGCATTTTTCACTTCACTTCATAAAGAGAATGGAACAAACTCAGGATCTGCCAAAAGAAGAAAGGAAATATGCCAAAGAAATCGACACCTAGCACATAGCATACAGTCAGCAAGTTTAAATTCTGACAGAAAAAAAACCCCACGGTAGCAGCAAATCCTGTGCAAATAACTCACCAATAAAGACTTGGAATGAGGGAAAAGACTTCAAGCATAGGCCACTGAAGCTGAGCACAAACAGGGATCAGCGACACTAAAATCATGGAACTAATGGAAAATATTTACTCTCAGAAGTGGAAAAAAATTACACACAGAGCTTTCAAAGCGCTGTGTATTTCCAAAGCACTGGACTGCTGATGCAGTCTGAATACTGGGTGAGCAAGGGCAGACCATACCTGTCTGTCACAGTACCTTAACCAGGTGTTACTGCTCCCACTCATCCACCAGAAGAACTGATCACACCAGTGCTCCCACACTCCATTGCAGAACTGAGAAGCATATTAGGATTTTTAAGTCAAGATTGCAGGTGAGCTGCAATGTGCACAGAAAAGCTCTTCCAGAAGCAATGATAGTATGGCAGTTCATTAGCCTTCCACCCTGGAGTCCAAACACCACGTTTAGTAGGGGCTGTGTAGAGTTCACAAAGAATGGGAGGAAGCACTCTAGGCATACCTGGGAAGATTCTCCCTGAAGCTGCTTTCCCTTTGGCTCTGCTACTTTCATACACAGCCAGAAAAGCAAGAGTGTGAATGAAGTGAAGCTCTGGACCCACAGTTAGGGAGGAGGTAGACCAGGATGTGACCAAAATGGTACTGATTACTAAATGTTTCCAAAGGATGGCTAACACACACTGCTTTCTCCTGTGCAAGGCTGTAGGGCTGGAGTCAGCTGCTTAAGGACTTCTGCACAGCACAGCAGCTCTCAGCTGCACCGGCATCCACCCCTTTGACTGTCTCCTGTGCACAAAAAGAGGGAAATTCCTGGTCAAACAAAGAGCTTGGGCAGTTTTTCCACAACAGCTGTTCATACCTGCACCTCTAAGAAGCAAGATAGAGACCTGTAAATATTTAAAACAGAATTTATTACTTCCGTTGTTTCTTCTGTATAAATGTTACATAACTGCTTTGGGAACAGGGCTCCTGAATTTTAAGCACAAACCGGTACAGCTCCGTGTACTCTAACAGAACCATTACAGGCCCTACTCTAATCTCAGAGTGGCATCAATCAGAATGTCATTAAAGCTCAGTCACATCAATGCTAGAGTAATGGAGAATGGAGTTAGACCTTCAAGTGTCCTTTAATCTAAGGGAATAAAAATCCTAAACAGAATTTGCTCATCTAATAATATGCAAAGAGAAGTTCTGAATTTTTCCAGGTGGTTTTCCACGAGGTCACTAAAGCCTCTGATTTATTTTGTTCATGTTCCAGTGTTTTCAAGACTGTCAGAGGACAGACAGATTTTCCCTGTTGTTATCTCTTTTATGCCAATAAAAAACAGAATATGAAGCTCCTGGGATTTTCTGCAGTAAAGACCAAAGACAGTCAGTCTAAGATGAAACATCTTTACTTTTGTTTGAAAAGATCAGCAAAATCTTACCACAAGGACAAAGACACTGAAAAGATTTAAACAAGTGCTCAGTTTGCATTTAAAAGTTTTAATTCAGAGCTCACAGGCATTTTGGTCCAGGTTTGGCTGAGTCCAGGCAAAATTGTGAATCTTGCATAGAATCAGAACTGTAGCTTCCTTCACTGTCACAGACACGTCTATTCTTTCTGTAAAGATGCAGGCTTGAGCTACTAGTAAGTTTTTATTCTTCCTGAGCAAGAAATTAATGCAGGAACAAGATGTGCATTTAAGCAGTTGGTAGAGGTTACAAATCACAGTTGTCATGAATAAGAAAAAGTGAACACTGCAGAAACACATCTACAATAAACGCAGTGGTCACATGCGTGTTCAGCCACTGGTCATTAGCTTTTGCATTTAGTACTGCAGAGAAACCTGCTGATACCCTTCAAGACAGTATTCCCATTCTTCTCCCTTCTATGTTCACTACAACTCATCCATTAGCATTTCTGCTAAGTGCCCTTCAGCTGATTTGAAAGTGTCAGGACTGATTGTTTGCTGAGTCTGTCCCGTAATTCTAAAATCCAAGTCAATTTTAAGCATATTGAACAGACACCAGGAAAGGTATCTTATTCTATTCCCCTCTATTCCAATGATTCTGAGGCATATTAATTTTCTTTGCACCTATTTTTAGCTCTGTTCTAACCACCATGGCCCTCGGTAAAGGATGCTTACATGGCGGATCCTCTTCCCCTCCTCTTCAAGGTACTTGTAGCAAGTAAGTTAGGCTCACATCTGGCCATCCTCTGTGGACACAGAAAGCCCTCCTATAATCAAGGGAGCTCCGCAAAGGTGCAAAATGATGCAAGGCTTTGCAATTTCATTGTTATTTTCATTTGTCTGAGGAAATTTCCTACTGGTCACCTCAACAGACTAGCAAACATTTCAAGCATTCAGAGAGGAGCCCATGCAGAACAAGCCAACACTCAGGTACATCTGAACTTCACCACCTGAGTTACATGTGCTGATGGACTAGATGGTGTCATACTCAGCCACATTCATACACGCTCAATCTTTCCATGGAAAGCAAACATGACCCTAACCCTGAACTGCAGTGTAGGGTATGGTCTCACTCCACATAACGTTGGGTTTGCTCTCTTTGGCATGAGCAACATACTCATAAAGAGCAACACGGAAGACTGTGGCAGATGACCACACCATCTTTTTCTAACATTACAGGCTGGTTTCCAGACAATTAGTCCAGCTCCGTTCACAAACACTCAGACCAGACAATGAAATGGAGAAGCAGCTTTATGTCCACTTCAGCAATGTATGTTCAGTCTTTTTATAACGGGAGAAAATGAGATGCCACGTCTCAGGCTTTAGCGTCTGACAACACCCCACCTATGATTTAGGAAGAAGATGGGATGGGGAAAACGCATAAAAGAAAAAGCTATTTAAAGACAGCAAGATTCATGAGAGTTACAGGTAATTTGGCCAATTTCCTGCCAGATACAGATATGATACTTTCACATAACAGGCTGTTGTGCTGACTACTGCAACAAACTGTCAAAATATGTTGACAGACCTTCACATAGTGAATAGGAACCTGTTTATTTTATTGTTAATCCTCCCACTGTAATTCAGCTTGATGGAATTGCATATGTCCTTTTGTTCCCAATGCACAGGTTATCCAACATGCAGGTACGGTCTCAATTCGAGGATGCTGTCTAGATGGTGGAGGTGTTTTTTCAGCTCTGGATAAATAAAGCTGTTCATACTTATGAACTCCAGGGTCTCAGCTCCCACAGAAGATGGGAACTTCACTAAGAGTTCTAAACCTACACTAGCTAGGAAAGATTTAAGGACAGAAAGGTGTACAACAACAGTCACTGGAAAGACTACTGTCCGTGCAAGACAGACAGAACATAAATCCTGCAAAGGGCCTGAAGGTAGGGCTATAGGTAGCAAAAGAAAAAGAAGAGATGACACAGAAATAGGAAACAGACAGGAGAGGAAACAAAACATGAAGGAAAAGATCAGCAACATGTTTAGCATGTGCTTTTCACTAACTGTGTGAACAGTTGCACACACACACTAAGATTGCTCAGTGTCTTAGGTCTCTGCCCTTTAAGTCTGCAAGACTACTACAAAACCACCGCATGCAATCTGTATACTTGGATGAGCCAGTGGAGAATTTCCTGCATATAATTTCCTTTTTCTCAGTTATTTTGATTAACCTGATTGCTCTTTACTGCAAAGAGCAGAGCTCTCAGGAAACCAGGAAGTATATATGAAGTTGATCATAGGTGTGATGTATTCAAGCACCTTTTCTGCACCTGGGTTCTTTTAAAAGGTCAGATATAATTGCAAACTGTAGATGGAGGGTACCTGTATCAAAAATCTTCTCTTACATATTTTATTTTGTGGCATGTGTATGTGAGCTTCCTCACTGCTGTCTGCAATTCAGGTGGATCTCAGACACCCTTACTAAAGCTACAGTGCAGTTTAATTTTCCAAACAAAAAGATGATTCCTATCTTTCACTTGAATTTATTTAATTTAAATATTTGAATGTTTTATGCCAAACAAGAGGAGTCAACAGCTTGAGTCACAGTGGCTATCACTGGGCTGTTGGCAGCTAGAGCCCCCAGTTTAATCAGAAATCACTGCCAAAGAACAGAGAGTGTTTCCAGATCAAGTAGGTTGTCAGAATATTTGTGTTACCATTTAGCCTGACAGCATTATCTCAAAGTGTTGACTCAGACCTGCCTTGAAGATACACTTCGGAACATCTTGATCAGCGAGCTGATTTCCTTCCCAGCCCTGCTCTGCGATTCAGAATCTCACCTTGCAGGAATGCTGAGCAGCTTAGCCCCAATTCAGCACAACTGCAAAGCATGTGCTTCAAAAAAAGAAGCATGCTCACAGCATGTTTGTGCCTATTCCCAACTCCCTAACAGGACAGTTTTCTGAAACAGGCCACAAATAGTCCTGTTGAAGTCAGGGCTACTCATGCACACAGCCAAGCTTGCACTTGGTTCAAAATTTTGCAGGTTCAAATCCTCTCGTCTATCAACACAAGTTTCGGGTTCTCCATTTTCTGTTTCCTAGCCTTATTCCCTTATCAAAGAGGTAGCCCTTGGCTCATCAGGAATGTTATGCTGTGGCTTGGGAAGACTGATTTAATAATATCTCAGCATTCCTGACAGGCGTCTAGCCTAGCCTTAAATATCTTCAGAATTTTGCAACTACTTTCAGCAACTTCTTCCACTGCTTAGCTCTGCGTACAAATGATAAAACAGAATCAAACAATAAATTAACCTCCCTTCTGGAAAAACCCTGTAGCAGTAAATGGAAATGCTAGATTTCTACTCTGCTTGTAGAATTTAATAATGAAATGTACTTTTGCTGTGGAATCCTATAGCATGGTTAAAAACTTAGAAAGCTGTCAGGTTTACATCCCCTGTGCTTTCAGATTAATTTCCAGAGAATCCTGTTAAAATGGATGCCCCCAATCATACAGGACTTCTTAAGGGGAAAAAAAATAAGGTTTAAGTTCAACAAATCACTGCTATATGCATCCAACTTGAACCTTTTATTCAACTCCATTCCTGTTCAACAGAAATAATTAATGCTTTTGTCTTCAGAAACCTAGACCCTACTAACATCACTGGGATCAAAGCACATACCTAAGTACCTGGCACAGCTGAAGCATATGTTTTTTCCTCGCATTCATTGCCTTTATCAATGGTATAAATTCTGTCACACATACCAGGCTATCCATCAGTGTCTGGCTACATTTATGCAGAGGAGGAGCAGTTGTGCAGGCTGGAATGGACCTCCCTGCAACAATGCTGTTGTTAAAGGGATCTTCCCCTGCCTTTTAGAAACCTAACACCTTTTTCTCCTTTTCTTTTTGCTTTTTCTTTGTATTGGTGGATTTTCAGCACAAGTAATGGAGCTTCTTATCAAGCTTGTCAGCATCATGAACTTTGGAACTGCAGCACTGTAGTATCAGTGAAACATCAGAAGCTCCCAGTTGCACGTGGATCATCAGCTCAACTTTCATAACAAACGTGCTTCTCATTTGTCCCTACTTTAGGAAGTGTTACCCATCAGCAGCATTCCTGGAGCTGGTAATAAAGTTGCTGTGGCAGGCTAATGCATGTTACACCTCATCCAGACATATTCCATATCAGCCCTGTCACCTCTTTGACTTCATCATCAGCTGTAATTCAGTCTTGGCACAAGCAAAAGCAGTGAAAAGCTGTACCAAGAACTCTGCTGAGGTGCTGCATAGACTCTTTTTGATTAAAGATTTTCACATTGCTGTCAAATCTTTTTTTTTTTATCCAGCTACCTTGAACTCAGATTTTCAAACTAATTCCACAGACAGCTTTGGCAAGAAATCTCTATTGCAAGCAAAAATATCAAACTTAAAACACTTCACAGCCATGTTGTAGGCTATTCTTAACCTGGGTAACTTTGAACCAGCATCTTTATTTCCCTTCCCCAGTACTCTTGTGAATAGTCTTTCAAACAGTAACAAATTAGAAATTATTACAGGATGCTGAGTCACTCAGCAGAGCCCAGGAAAGTCTAATGTATTTCTTGACTGCTTTCTGCATCAGCATGGGCTCTACTGTGCAAATCAATGTCATGACTCTCACTGACACAGGTTTTTACCACTTTGAAGCTTGTATCTGATCATAGGAACCCAGTGGAGGTGTCTTCTTTGGCATGAGTTTAGCTCATAAGTGTTCCACTAAATACTTCTTGTTACTGCACAGATTTCAGGATTGGGGAACCACCTTGCAATTAATCAGAATCAAAGATAATCTCTTTTGCCACAAAGCAAAAACATGTCTGCTGGCAGACAGTTTCCCCAGAAACAATGTGGGCTTATTGTTCATTATCTGCCGTGTTTGTGCCAAAAGGTTCTAGAGTACAGTCCACCCCAGGCTGTACAAATGAAGAACAAAATTCTTCTCACCTTGAAGAACCCATAACCCAACACATACACAGAAGACTATACCCAAGGGGAGACAAAATCCTGAGTTTATTGATTTTCTTAGGAGTCACTGCAATTCTGGGTATGCTGAACAAGACATTTAAGAAAAATGAGTTTCAGGATTGCTGAGCATTTTACCCTAAAAGAAAGATGGAGTCTGGTGCTGCCTCTCTGCCTGCAGGGCTAGGGTGAGTAATTGCTCCCAGATTCTCCCAATGGCTGTAAGCCACTGAGAGATTTCAAATGCCCTTCTCTGACACATGTGCAACTCCACTTGATGTCTACAAATAGTGCTAAAAGGACAACATGCTCCAAGCATTAATACAGCATGATAAAACCTGTCTTCTAGAGCCACCAATTAGTGTATCACACTGTTGCATTCCTATTAGCAACAGCAAAGAGGGGAAAAAAACCCAGGGATCAGAGCAGCACTATCTACCACTCCAAGACTCTCTTTTGTATCAACACTGGCTGAGCGAGAGCCAAGGCTGTAGGAATCTAAGCCTTCATTTTAGATATCCTACCATGTGGCAGACCCTGAATATTCATTACTTATTAAAAGCTTTGAAAGTGTAAATTCATCCCACAATAAAGTGAACTGGTTTATTCACACAGCTGAGTCACATTCACTTACAGCCTGTGACCTAAATCTATTAATCCAGCACAGACTGGGGGGGGGGAAGTCTTTTTTATTTTGGTAATATTAGTTGAACAAAGGTGAATATTTTAAAATGGTGTGTGGTGTTTCTTTCAAGCAGTGGCTGCAACACAGATCAGCACTGTACTAAGCCTGCCTTCCTTGCTGGTCTCAAGAAGTGGTGCAGATGCTGCTTATGTTATCTGGCATGTGGTGACCCATTTAACAGAGACTTCACAAAATCTTCATGGGAATCACATCAGCTCTTTAATAAAAGTCTCAGAAGCGCCAAGCAGCAAATATCATGAAAACCTCACCTAAAGAGAACAATAACTCCCTCATTAATAACAGAAAGCACAACAGCCAGTTTTGACAGTGGGGAAAATTGCTCTGTTGATAACAACGTGTTATTGAGTCTAGCACCTCCTGGGTGCTAGAAGCTTTTTCCTAGGGCCAAAGTAAAATTTCGCTAAGCCTGTGCTATACTTGGGGAAATAAAAATCACATTTTCAAAAATGACTGGAGCTTTTTGGAGTCACTGACTTTCAGCAGAATTAGAGAAGCAGTTTGGGGGGTTTAAATTTAAAATGCCATCAAAATTTAATCTTTTAATAGCTTCTCCTTTCCTCCCCATCTGATAACCTATAACATTCCCCAAGTTCATTGCTGGTATCATAAATAGCCCCATGAGCTCCGGAAGGAAGAATGAGTTTTTGAAAGGTTAAAGTTCAGTCCTGTGCTGAAATTGCCGTCACAATCTAAGTACAGTGTGCACTGAGCACACACTTTGTGTCTTAAAATCAATTTCCACTCCAAGCTGGCAGCTTACTCCTAGAAATCAGTTCTTGCATGTGAGTATTAAGATATACACACAAACATACTCAAACAGTGTAAACACTGATACCCTGTTTCACAGCCTCATGCATTTCACCTGTATTTCCTTTGTATTCATTCACTGCTGTTCATCTGTTTCCAATCTATCCGTTTGAGAACATCATTCTTTCCCCTTCCCACTGGGATCCTTCTGCCCAAATCATTTAGAGAAACCACAGGTCTGTGTTGCTGGTGGTACACAATCAGCATTATAGACAGCGGGTTCACCAAAATTAAGCAGGAATAATGACTAACACACTGACTGTAAAATGGGTAAGTTCCTATCAGTAGCAAACATGGGAGCGAAAATATAGAAAAAAGAGAAACTAAAGTTGAAATGGTATTCAGTTAATTAGAGAAATACCTTCTGTAACTGGCACACTTGCTATTCAGTGAATGACACAAGCTCCTAAAACACTGTGAATTTTAAAGTAGTTATTTACACAGTGTGAGAAGGTAAAGAAAGTACCAGCGTACCAGCTCAATGACATCATATCACACAAGCACCTTCAAAGCACACCAAGAACACCCTTCTGGAGCCTCACTTCTTCATACCAAATCCTCAGAATAAAAGGCCAGTTCTGCACCTTTGCAGGCGCTCCAGAGGATGCTCATCTTGGTGTCATGGGCTCAGGACCATCTCTGGTGAAGCCAGTAACACTGAATGCAAGTGTCCCTTCAGCCATTCTGTGCCATACAGGAGTGTGGAAGATGAACCTGATGCTCATATCTCATCACAGAAAAAAGTAAAGGGGGGGGGAAATCAGACCCAATGTTTCACACCTGTTATCCATGGTAGCTCTTCCCCCTGTAAAAAAGGTATTTGAAATGTGTGTCTTCACACTTCTTCCACAAAATAGAGACACTAGCAATTTCTTGCTATGAGAGGAGAGTCTACACTCCTACTTTCTTCATCCTGTACTGTAAATCCAGGGAATCAGTGCTACAGAACAGTGCAACATCTACAAAATGCAAGCAATGGCAAGCACTGAATTAGGAGAAGTGCCATTGAACAGAACATATTGCTAAAGAACTGCTGCAGCAGCCAACTGCAATAAACCCAAAGGTGATTTATAGCCACATTATTCCACCAACTCAACCAAGCAAGCTTTTCACCTGAAATGTTATGTAAATCATTGGTGCTTATTACCACTTAGACCAACTCCTCCAAAGCTCCATTCCCTTCCAAACAGGTGCTGATTTGCTGTAACATTGCTAGAGCTAACTGAACACCACCATTTAAACAGGAGACACCCACCAAAAAGCACAAGCAATGATAAATCCAAAAGTGAAGCTGACCCAGAAGAAGGAAGGAATAAACTGGGAGAACAACACAGTGAGGCCAGAACATCATGCATTACTTCAAATAGTCTCCACAAAAAAAAAGCACCCAGACAGAGCTGTGATGCTGTGGAATAACAGTGGTGATTATGGTCTATTCATGATGTGTTCCCTTGAGGCATCATTGATTCTCATGCATTAAATATCCCTGCTGCATGGTGCCCTCCTCCTTCTCCTCCCGTTCTGTGGCCCCAGGCACCAGACTGAGAGCAGCAATTTGGCCCAGCATGTGCCAATGTGCAGAATAGTCAGTGCCCACCCTAAAAGAACAGCTGATACAGAAGATTACCAACCTCTACCAGCTGCTCCACCTGCTCAGGGAGCAGCGTGGTTCGTTCACACCAGAAGTACCAAGAGGATGCTTCCACACAGCAGGATTGTCAAGTTTCTGGAAATGTATTTAAAATGCCATGGAGGAAAGAAAACTATTGCTGGGGGGAAAAAAATGTAGTTCACAATAGTCATACCAGGTTTAAAAGAAAAACACAGTAAGAGAAATCACATGGCGTATGTACAAAGAAAAAGCAACATGTGCCTTGTAGTTCTGGCAAAATGAAAGTAGTTTGTGAATTTTTTACCTTTTCCTGAGGTTACCTGGGTGACTACCTAAATCAAGAAACAAATGATCTGCATCCGCCAGCATTTGCACCAGGACAGTAACTTGACCTATGCCAAATTCACTGTACATAGCAAATTATCTTTTCATCCATTGGAAAGACATCATGAGCTTGATTAGAGCCAAAGCTTCCAATCTGGCTGACAGATATACAGAAATCCTCTATATTACCAGGAGAGTCATCCAGCGAGGTGACTACTAGGACAGTTGTGAGGTGGTAGATTATTGACAGAGAGAGCAATCTGTCACCACCAAAGTAGCACTGGCAGTTACAGATGTATTTACCTACAAATTCAGACATTCCCAAATGATAATTGTCAACAGCAGGCTGTTCAAACCAGTTTCATTCTCTAAACAAGACACATTGGACTGTCTGATTGGGAGCAAATATCACAGCACTTTCCAGTAAATGTGTTCAACTGTGAAAAGAGCTTGCAATGGGTAAAGGGCACACAATTCCCAGGTGAGAAGGCAAGATGCAGTTTTCCTCAGTGGAAACTTCCATGCCTTGTAATTGCTTAGTAAGAAAAGCAAAATTGACATTATCAAAGCTCCTTTGAAGATGTATCCCAAAACACTCCTTAATTCTCTATTTTCAAACGATCCCAAAGAAAACTGAGGAATGAAACATACAATTCACTCTTTACACTGGAGGCTAAAATTCACAAGTTTCACCAATGTCTGGCTGCAGTAAATTAAGTCAGACTTCATTTGCTCAAGACCAGGGAATGATCAGGCAACTGTGATCACGAGCTGTGAAAACCAACAGCCAAAGAAACAACTCGTGAGCCAAAATCCTATGCTGTCTTGTACCACACTTTTATCCCGCCTCCTGCACAAATGCACTGATTTTCTTTTCCTAGAGATTACATTCTTCTACGCTTTTACATAGCTTGGCATTATCAATGGTTTTGCTTTACCTCTTGCTTTATTTTCCCCACAGCTATGGATAACCGCAGGCTGAACATAACTCAAATTAGGCAGAGGAGAGATGTACTGAGTAGTATATTTTCTCTTCCTCCTACATCCACAAAGTCTCCGCACTTACTTGATACATAACTTGCTAAATAATTGATTTTTCAGCTTTCTCTCCAAGTAACTGAAATCAAAACATATTTTTTTTCATGTTTCTCAGAGGAAAACAGGAAAAAAATGCTTTATGTTGAGCAAAATATTATGTTTTGGAGCATTTTCACTTGTTGTTTGCCAAATATTTCAATTTAAATTTTGTCAATAAAAAGTTAGCTTCAAATGGATCCAAACAAGATACCATACTTTAAAAAAATCCAAAAGGTGAAGTTAATTACATTCCTACTTTTTTAAGGCAAAAATAATTTGCCAAACATCTGAAATTTTAGGATTTCCGCCCCCCCCCACTCTTCACACACAAACCAGACTCAGGGTCTATATGTTACTTGCCAAAAGAGAGGAAGAAAACATCAGCATCAGCTGAGACACTGTTAGATGGTTCTGTATTCCTGAGATGCTGACATGCTCCAAATGAGCCAACACTTTGAGTTTCTCAGCACTGAATAAATGCATAATTAATTGTACACATCCTACCATAATAATTTTATGTTGTCAACACATATGTCTGTTGTCAGATCTGTCTGACAACAGGAGGGAACGCGCAGGTTTGAAGTGAGTTGCCAACCTCTATAGAGTATGCCTGTGGCAGAGTTAGGATACTCTGATTTGGAACAGCTTCATCTGCATTGTTTTTTTCATCATGAAAAAGGATTACCTGATGGAAAAAATCCTGAAGACACCCATTCAGAAAAGGAGAAGCATTATTCAACATTCCAGTTCTTTTTAGACCAAAGCAAACACACTGCTTCAGAGCACTCTCATCAACGTGTTATCTTTAGCCCTCCCAGCAGCATTAGGTTCCTCCAAAAAAGTCAGTAGGTCAGTGTAGTAGTCCTTCGGCACTGTTTTTCCCTGAGATTCCCCTTTAACAACAAATGCAAAACACTTTCACTTCTGTTCTACAAAGCTATTCAAGCTGCTGGCTTTGCTAACAAATGTTAATTTACTGCATCATGACAATATCTGTATTTACCTAAAGTTGCTTCACGCATACCTGAAGAACAGTTTAAGTTCAGGATCCAGTTGTTACCACACACATGCCTCGGACTAAATCCTCAAATCAGTGCCCTCACTCTGTACAGCACTTCAATCAGCCTCTGAAGTTGAAGGTCCTACCTCAAAGTTGCTGCTCGGGGCTGTCCCTCCACTCACTGAGCACAGCTCTCCTGTGGACAGAATCAGTCTATCGAATTAGCACTCTGCCCAGGCATAACTGGACACGGTGGTGCATGGATCCAGAGGAAAGCACAAGGTTATATAGCAATTGTTATGGAGGCTGCATAAAGTCTGAAATAGTACTGTATAAAAATTACACTCCCATGAAATACACTTTTATGCGAAACAAGATGGCTTTGCTCCCATTCCAACACATCTCCTCTCATGACCCTGACAGTTCAAATAGGCTGGCCCGGCAGCCAACATGAGGCCATCCCAGCTTGACAAGGCTGTTGGCTAGCTCATGGCCACATTACATGCCCAGATGCACCACTGAACGCAACAGCTGCCATGTTGGCCAACCAACCCAGCAATTCAACCAGGGCACTCAAGAGCACAATGTTCTTAAAATGGGAATGAAAGCAGCCACAACACCTAGACGAAGTAACTACAGGCTCCCATCTTCTCCAAGCTGGATGCAAAGGGAGCCTGTTCCATACCACTGGCCACAAGCTAGTACTTTGTCTGTTGCATGATGAACATCAAAATCACAGAATAAAACAGCAAGAGAAACAGCAATAAAACTAGTCTTTACTACCTGGCTGCAAATCCTATGGTCAGTCACACTCCCTTACACCACACAATGGTCACACTGCTGAATTCAATGGGACCAGGATTCCTTGGGTCAAAATGCCAAACCTGCTCTCACTGATGCTGCTTGTAAGTCCCAGTGAGAAAGAACAGCAGAATCTCTCTCTTACTAGATCCCTTTTCCTTTCACTAGCACCCCACATCCCTAGAAGCCTTCCATGGCTGTCTTTAGCCCTCTTCCGAGCATTCTCTACTGTATTTTGACTCAATATCACACCAATCCAGCACACAAGAGACTCCTGCAACAAAACTCTTCTAATGAGAGTCCTACAGCTTTCTACTGTTCGTTCCCAGTAGCTAACAACACCAAGAAAGGTGGCCTGCACACCATTACCAGAGGATTCTGTACTACTTTATGGTAACAGAACATACCGTTGCACACGGACAAAAGGGTAAGTGCCAACAATTACAAATGGTCTCTGTCTTGACACCTCTGTGCCACTTCACTTTCTGTATTGCTATTAGCTACCATATCTAACATATACATCACATCATTTAATTGGGTAAAATATATTCAACTGATCATATAGACACTTGCCACAAAAACAGTGAAATCACCAATATTTCAGGACAGTTTCTCAAATCTATTAGTACATGCAAACATATGGACAAAGCTGTTTGTATCTGCACATTCGTTTGGGTTTTTTATCACAACAGAAGTGTCATTGGAAAAGAATATCACATGTTCCAAAATCCATCTGGATCCCACTGGGGAGGGTCAGTTCATCCAGAAGGGATGGAACCACACCAGAATGTCTTCACTGTCCCATTGCAAATCTTCACAATAAACCAGGCACTGAGGATGTCCAGAATGACCCACACGTAGGGGAAAACGTGAAGCATGCTTTATCAGCAAATTTGCAGCAGGTGCACCAGGAATATGCCCCAGTTTGGAACATCACAAAACACTGCCACAGGCTGAAGATCCGCTATAGAATATGACTCCTTGCAAGCTTCCTATCCAAGGACTGCTTGCAGGAGTGCTGCATCAGGAGTCTGCTTCTCTGTTGGAGGCCAGTGTGACACAGCCTGCCACAGGGCAGCAGGGAATGGCTCTGTTCTCTGAAGAGCAGCCCTGAACCGAGAGTGGGAAAAAAGAAGTTTGACAATGCAAGTGTACATGTGATGTTATGGAACACTTGAGAAGACACATACTTGTGCATCAAAATGTAGAAAATTTAAAACTGCCAGCACTCTAGAGGAAAAAGTAGGTTTGGTTGACACCCCTCATTCCACCAGGCCAACAGCCTCTCCGCTCCATAACAGACAATTCAGTACCTTTCCTTCTAATTTCAGGAAACCTAACAGAGAAAAGTCTCTATCATTTCTAAGTTTTTCACTTGACCTAAAACAGTAACACTATACCCAAACTAAATCGTCAAAGCAGCTTTAAAATCTAAAGAGTATATTGTAATTTTTCCAGGTTTCTGCCCTGTGCATTGACCCTGTCTCCCTTGGAGTATTTTGACCCCACAGTTCACCCCTGTCACTCACTCTGGGGCCAAACATACCACAGGACTGAACTGGACACAAGGCTTAGGAAGGAGCCCTACTACTTTTGGTTCTAACTGCACAAAAAATGTGAAAACACTTGCATGCTCTCCAAGCGAGGCCCTTCAGTTACATTTTCAGTAAAAAGGAACCGAGATGTATTACACAGTGCTTTGTTTATACTCACATTGCTGTTGTAAAGCCATATGTTACAGTACTAGTGATTGTGTCTGACGCTCTCTTTTATCATTCATATACTTAATCACTCCCTGCACTGAGTTAACTACGTTCACCACATGGATGGGTATTTATTCAGAAGCCTATGCAAATATCTAGGTCTGAGATCATGTGTGTCTCCCAAAATACTGCATATTTTAAGAACTGTTAGAACTTCAACTCTAGCTCTTGAGCAGACGGTCTGATTCAAAAATCAAATCAGGGATTTTAAAATGTTTGTGAATATTAGCATTAAAATCAGATAAAATTAATAGGAAACTATATTGTCAACTACACAGAGAATGAAAACAATCACATTTACTTATCTAAACATTAGAAGGCAATTGATTTTTTCCACTTTGTTGCTATAAAACCACTGCTGCTGAGCATGAGTCAATTGTGCTAAATTGTAGGTAACAATGCAATTTAGAAACCAAGAAAAATTCTGTATCGGGGATCACTCCCACAAATACTACATGGCGATGGCTTGTTCCCCCTTCAAGACCTACCCTCTCTTGCAGCAATTTTGTATAAATCACTTCTCAAAACTTAACCTTATTAGAGGAATAAAATCAGTATGCCATGGAAATCTGAAATCCTCCATCGGATTTGCAAGACCAAATTTCTGGAGAACACGCAGACATGTAAAAGACAAAGAGTATCAATTTCACAACTTAACAGCATGGATTGAATCAGGCATGGAGAGGAGGGAAAGGGAGAAGAATTTACATAAATACCTGGTCTTGCTAGGCCACTGAATCTTTTAACTTCACCAGTTACATATGGTGCCTTCCATACCGCACACAAAAGATGCAGTACTCTCTTCTGTGCTTGATCCATATGCTAACTTTTTTCTTTACTTTTGCATTTAATGATAAGACAACACAGTATCACTGTACCTGTAGTAAATGCAAACACTGAGGTAGTTATAAAACACAGTCATTTAAATATCAAAAATTGCTATCAAAATTGTTTGCCTTTCCTTTAGGCATTAAGAATTTACTATTTCAGATCACTGACTTGTATCGCAAAACACAGCAACAATCAATTCTTAACCATACATATAACCCCCTCAGAGCTCTTAACTCTGAAATACAAACATATTACATAATGAATTAAACTCATGAGTGCACAGCAAACCTACCGCTTCTCTCTTCATAACAGTGTTTCATAAAATGTTTGATTAACAGTAAGTACTAAGCTTGCTTTATGTCAGCTGTTTGGAAATACATGCTTAGTTTCAGGATATACCAAAAGGCTATTTTAAACATATTTGCTGCTAGTTTGTATTGAATTAGGAAGGCTACAGTGACTGTACCTTGACTAATCCATAAACTAAGTACCCCACTATGCCATTTCAGAACTGCATTTTTTCCAAGTCACTGTAAATGATATGAAATATCTGGGTCATTAGCAAACATAGTTTTAAGGAGCCTAAACGTGTGGCAGCCTTGCTGCTACCTAGAGAACACCATCACACAGGAGTGCTCATTGCATCCTCATAACATCTAGGCAAGTATTTTATTTTTTCTTTCAATAATTATTTCCAGGAAAAGCAAAGAAGAAAGAAGTCATAACTCTCTTCTGCCTCCATTATGAGAATGGCAGTATCACTTGGTAACACCCTAATACTTTCATTTAAATGTCTCAGTGCCAAATTCTCCTTTTCTCATGGCTGCGGGTAAGTCCAGAGCACACTGCACATTATCAAGGAAGTATGAATTAGCCTCTGTCATCACGCACACTGATGTAAATTTGCAGTGGTTCCACTAATTTCTGGGTACAGCTCTGAAGTGCAACACTACAACTAGGAGCCTGAAATTCACCCAGACCATTCAGAAAGACTCCGTGTTGTCATGCAGTGAAATTACACTCCTGCTCTTTACAGGACAAGCTAGTATGGGGTTGTTACAATAGAAGGGCTGTGTTTAGAGCATGACTCCATCAGGTGTCCCTGGGAGACATCTGACAGCAAGCCAAAATGGAGCATCAGGAGTGTCATTAAACTCAGCCAGCAGCCACAATCTACTACCTAGGCTACTAGGTACCGACTTGAGGCTGACATCTTTAATTTCAGCCCAGAATGGGGATGAATGGAAGTGACTAAAATTAGCAACAAACATCTTCCTATTTCAGTAGTTTCTTTTGGCCAGAAAGTTTCATTTGTTCACGTGAAATATGTGAACTTGTTTTCAGCTACTTCTGTTCTACATCACTAGTAAACCATTGACTTCAAGTGAATTACTGTCCACTCACAAGAATAATTGATATTGGCCCACAAATTTTATTAGTTGCTCAAGTTCCCTCTCAGGTGTGACACTGCTTCAAGTTGATGAGCATCTGTTGATCTCACCGTGACAAAGACTACTGTCTATGCACCTGTACGGTTTGCACACCTCCAAGAGATGATTACGTACCTCAAAAAGGAGTCATCAACATGTTCAGCATGTTTCACTTGTTGCTGAAAACTGAATGTAGAGTTTAAATAGAATCTGGCATAATGAAACATCAACTGGCACTATCCTGAAATACACATTCACACAATCTGGTGCCAGAACTGGGGCTTGCTGAGCATGTCACTCACAATGCTCCTAGACACTCGGCTGTTAGCGCAACTATCTTCCCAGTGAAAGGGAACCAGATGGTGAGCGACTCTTGGCATTATTCAATGTTATGTGAAGTGTTTCTTCAGCTAGTGAGTACATGCCATCCAGTCAAGTCGCTTTGGCAACAGCCCTTCACATCTTTCTTCAGATTTCTCCACAAACGACAAACAGACCATTCAACAGAAAAGCAAGGCCCAAGCCTGCTGTTTTTAAGCACTGAACCAGAAGTCTCAGCTAGGAGTTTCTGTTGTCAGTGGAGATAAAGAAGCACATCTGAAGGCTTTATTTCACCCCTGGGTCCTGCTACACCCTCCCAGTGTTCAATTGCTCATCAATGACCATGGAGGAAGATTAGTTTAGACAACTCAGTTAAATGCCTACAGTCAGATGGGATAAACAGAGGCCAAAATGCCAAACTGCTTAAAAGCACGGGCAAGCAGTGTTCAACAGCTAGCCTGGTCAGCTATTAATTCAGGCAACACAACAGGAATTGAAAGACATGATTCTGCTCCTGGCTTTGCCAAAATAATGTGGCCAAGTAATTTCTTCCTCTAGCTGAACCACGTGCCTTGTAGGGCAAAGCAAAGGTTTGCAAGCAAACTTGCTAGAGGTGCCTCCACAGCCAAAACACCTTACCTAAACAGCTGCTCTCAGGCAATCGGTGTTCTGCTGCAGTGGACTCTCCATGACTGCATGGCAAGAAGAGGATTTCAGTGTGCATGGGAAAGGCAGAATGGAATGAGTTACGGTAGTGATGGTGCGGTCCTAAAGAAGAAAAGCATCAAGCTACTAGAAGCAGAGGCCTCAAAAGTCCACTAAAATAGTAAAAAAATTGATCAGAAATGTTAAAGTTTATTATTTGACTGTGCAGGTAAGGACTGCTTTGTTTGAACAGAAAGCTGCTGCCTTGCTGCAACATTTTGCCTTGGGGCAGTTTTCAGACAGTTGTTACCCTTCAGGAATGATAAATTTCAGCATGGTGACTACACACACACACACACAAAGAAGAAAGAAAAAGGAAATGCAAAGAAAAAGAAAAACTAGGAAAGGCCAAATGCCTGACACAAGGATTTATAGACTCCAAACTTTGGATGGCAGTGGCCCCAAGGAGGCAGAGAAGAGGTGGGAAGCTGCATGTATCAGGTTGGCACACCTGAAGGGACAGATACTCTCGCATTTCATAAACATGACCCAGGGCTACTGATGGTAAGAGTCAGAATTATTCAGGCCACAATGCTACAAAATAGGATCCTTCCTGTGGCCAGATGAATTACATAAACAGAAGGAGCATATAACTTACACAGGAGGGCAAAGCAATCTTTCACCGATGCCAATGGAAAGATTTAATTTTAATTTAAAGGGAGCTGAAGTGGATAAGGATCAAGAAGTGTAGCATATTCAAATGTATAATTAATTTTCAATGACAGTAAATATGTTCTAGTGTGTTAAAGGGAACTCCTCTCTAGTAGTGTCTCCTCACTTTAATTTCATGAGATGCGTTCCCACACAGAGCTTATTAGATTCCTACAGATGCAAGGTTGAAAGCACTGTGCTATGTGGGAGAATAGATTCTCACCGTCTCCAAACATCAACTGTGATTCATCACACATAAAGTTCATTTTTAACAAGACTTAAAACCAGACTAGCTCACCTACAGTGGTTGTTCTACAGTAAATCTGCACTTGGAAAATCGATTCTGTATTTCCCTAGCAAGCCTCTTTTGGTGATTTACAAATCCCATTTACTGAGTTGACACATGCTCCTTTGAAGTCAAGGAACTGCTAGCCAATGACTACAATAGACACAGGGAAGCAAACCAGAACAAGTTGTATTATAACCCGGATAGATGTATAGATAAGACTTCTCTGTCCCAGTTTTGAAAACATCTTACTGAACACTACCAGTTACAACTGAGCAAAATACAAAGGATGCATTTCTCATCACTGGTAATCTCTCCCGTGCCTGCCCAGTAAGCCAGCCCATCCTGAAACCTAGCTACTACCACTGACAAGTGGCACTTTTCTACTGCCGTCATTGTTGAGATTTCCAGTTTCCTCTTTCTTCCCATTGCATTATTTTCCAACTAATACGTTCCAATTCACTCTAAGCTTATGAGATCACCACCTGAACCCTCCTTTGCATCCTACAGAACCTGCTCCCCTCTCACAACCTTAGAGATTTCTAAGACCAAAAAAGGATTGTTACAATCATCAGTGCCATCCTGCTGCAAAACAGGCGGTAGAATTTCACCAGTCTTCCTCAGTGCTGCAAGAGAAAGCCACTGATCTGCCTCTGAATAAATGCAGCAGTGCAAAAAGCAATTCTGATGCAGTGTATCTGGCAGTAAGGATTTAAAAATACTTCTGTTAGTTTATATAGAATTATAAAACTTAACCAGGAGACAAATAAAATCAGAAGTCAATAAAGCTCTCTACTGTTACTCATTTCTCCTCCTCATTTTTCTGGTTAAAAAAAGAAACTTCATCTTCTCATTACGAAAATGTTTAACAGACCTGTGTCTATCTGCAAGCAATAAGCCTTCTGTCTCCTGGTCTTCTGCTTTCATTCACAAGCTGTGTTTCATTACCAGCGGTAGGCCAAAAATAAGTAATTTGCTCCAACAATTATTGTGAATTCACTCTGGTTTTGCTGCCTTTTTGGCATCCCTTTATAAACTACCATTTTATTGGCTCCTCACATTAATTTGTTTTATTGTACTTTAAAAGGTCAGCTGATACTGGTTTTCTGAATCCTGTCCTAGTCCCAACGCCACTTCACCTGCCCAGCACCCAAAATTGCTGGGACATATTGTGAAGCATTGAACAGTTAAGTGCAATATCCTGGGAGTTCTCCTAGGAAAAGCAAGCATTTCTTGCCGGTTAACGTTCTTGGAGCTGCAGCCTTTGATTGAATCACTTACGGGAAGTGTTTCAAACCAAACGCATGTTATTACCCTCATAGACACTGGCCTGAATCCCGCTCTCATTTACACTGATGTCACAGCTCTACAGTGGTCCCACTGACGCAACGGCTCCACTGAGACCAGTGGCACGACTCCAGATTTACGCTGTGTCACTGGAGGGCTGGATGGAGTCCTCACTTCCAGCCCATCATCTGGAGGTTTTAGGGTTCACCTGGGCTGGTGCTTCCCTCGCTGCTGTGCTTCACCACCTGGCGGGCAGGCCAGGCAGCCCCCGCTGCGGCTCCCTCAGCCCGGGGCTTTGCTCCCAGTACCCCACAGAGACTGGGACCCTGGTAAGGACGCAGCCCAGCCAGGACTGAGAAAACCCATGCTGTCACCAAAATAAATGCACCTCCCTGAAATGCACTGAGACCCCCCACCCCCAAGCACTCCCAGCACCGGGACGGCCCAGGGAAGCAGGATCGGTCCCTCCACCCCAGGGGACCGGGAGCCAGGTCAGCCCAGGGGGTCTGGGCCGCCCTGAGGGATGGGGGAGGCTCCGGGACCCCTGAGGGAAGGAGGGATCTGGGCTGTCTTCAAGGAGGACTCTGCGGAAAAGAGGGACGGCGGCTGGGTGGCCCTGAGGGAAGGGGCTCCAGGCCGCCATGGGGACAGCTCTGGGACCCCCTGAGGGAAGGAGGGATCTGGGCTGTCTTCAAGGAGGACTCTGCGGGAAAGGGGGAGGGCGGCTGGGTGGCCCTGAGGGAAGGGGGCTCCAGGCCGCCATGGGGACAGCTCTGGGACCCCCTGAGGGACGGGGGGAGTCCGAGCCGCCCTGCGAGCAGCGGGACTGGGCCGCTCTGAGGGGCGGAGGCGGGTGGGTCCCAAAGGGACGGGGGGGAATCCGGGCCGCCATGAGGGAAGGTGGGTGACGGGGCGCTCCGGGTGGTCCTGGCGGGGTCTGGCCAGGCAGAGCCGGGGCCTGCGGCCCGCGGGGCGGGAGCAGCAGGTGAAAGTTGGGCGGCTGCCGGGGCCGGGCCGGGCGGGACCGGGGGTCCACTCACCTCATCCCCTTGGCCGAACTGCAGCCCCAGGGCGACGAAGTGCTCCACCCGGATGAAGCCGTCCGCATCCTCGTCGCACACGTCGAAAACCTCCTTGAGCTTCCGCAGGAATCGCAGCAGGCTCGCCGGCTCCATCGCGGGCATTAGCTGGAGGCCGGCGGCACGGCCGCGGCCGCAGCAGCCATGATCACCCGCGCCTTCAGCGGGTGCGTGACATCAGCTCCGGGGAGCGGAGCGGGAGGGACGGCGAGAAGGAGGGAGGGATGGGGATGGAGGAGAGCGGAGGGAGGACGCGAGCCCCGGGCGGAGGGAGGGAGCGAGGGAAGGGAGAACAATAGGGCAGAGCTGGAGGATGGGGAGGGAGAGGGAGGG
>JAVJGI010000001.1:122368488-122389518 GCA_035590275.1 Ibycter americanus | reverse complement strand
GAGGCGCCGCCGGGGCCGGGCGGGAAGCGGAGCGTGAGGCGGCCGCGCGGGACGCGGGGCGGGAAGCGGAGCTCCCCTGGGAAGCAGGATCGCCGCAGGGAGGGGATGGGGCAGGGGGAGCGAGGGAGGCAGGACGAAGAGAGCACGAAGACAGCAGGCCTGGCACCCCCGGGTTCCTTCCCTTGCGGTGACAGAGCCATTCTCAGCCCCTCCGCTGCTCCGCGCCTCAGGCCTCCTCCCCGCCACCCCAGATAAAACACCAGTCACATTACAAATTTCCCTGAAAAAGCCATTGATCCTGACGTGAAGAGGTCCAGGCAAGGGGGGAAAAAACCGAGCATGAAGACTTAAGGGGCAGTTAAGGAAAAGGAGGACAAGCAGAGCTTCCCGTGCTTCCCTGAGGCAGGCAGAGGCACTCCTGTGGCTGGAGCTGGCTTAGAACTGGCACTGCTCACCTGTGCTTTAATGAGACATAGCTGTTAATGAAGGGATGTCCCTGCCTGTGCAGGATTCCTCATTAAACCCTTCCACAACTGCTGTGCTCCATGGCCGGGTTTTAATTTGATCTCTGTTCTGTCCCTTTCTCAGTCTTCTGGACTGCTTTTTAAGCCCATAGCCGGGAGCTGCCAGAGGGAAGACCAGGAATGGTTCTTGTTCCTGCATTGTGCCTCGGATCAGGAATGATGGGACAACACCTTGGGGAGGAAGGAGCACTGGCCGAGTCAGGCTCAGGTACTTACTGCCTCTGCCAGCACTTTCCCACTGTGGCTGCTGAGCACAGGTGACCATCCATCACTGAGTGGTGTTCTGCAGGTGATTGATAAAGCTGTCCATCTTAAATGACCATGAAAGTGCAGCAGGTTTTGAACTGAGACAGTATCCATTCATTTGCTTCTTGCAGTAAGAGAGGTCCACGTGGCCCTTAGCAACCCTGAAAATCCCATGATTACAGCAAGCTAGTCAAATTAACCTCTTTTCTCGGAACCAACAGGGGTGTTCTCCTCAGGAAGTTTTGTTTCTCTGAGCAGGCATCTCTTGTCCCTTTTATGTGCAAATTCAGGGTTTGGGAAGAAGCTGGCTTGACAGCCCTGTAGGTTGGAAGTCAGCTGTCAATCAACAACACAGTGACAGCACACACTGCACTAGCGATACAGCTCCCCACACATCAACCCTCTGACACAGAGATAAGGAGCTGGTTCCAGAGCTTCTGCCACCTTGAACTTCCTTTAGTTTTACAACAAATACAGAGGAGTTCTCCTTTTGCCTCGCTGATGTACAAAAGGGTCTTTCCAGACTGGAAAAATACCAAAGTGTGGAGATCACATACAAGCCTTGGGAAGCAAAGAATTTATGAAGAAATGTGAGGAAATCTGAAAGAGAAAAGGGTAGCAAAATATTTGATCAGCAAACTTCTCTGAAGTTATCTAGTTAGAGCAGGATTTTTAGGACATGGGAACATTTAGCTTTTATCTCAGGACCCATCAGCCCATCTTCAGGTTATACGGGGACTGAGCTTAGCACACCCATCAGGGACACATACTCAAAGTATTAAAAAATCTGTGAGCTGGTACCCTTCAGAGTTGTGGAAAGCACATGTGTGGAATCAGCTGCTGTTAGTCTAACTGCTCTGAAGTGGAGTTCAACCTCCTCAAAGCTTCAGAGCACATCTGTGTCACTGTCCCACCTTGATTGCTGAAATTGCCTCAGAGCGCGTCCTCACACCATCCAACTCACCTCTCCGTGTGCAGGTGGGCAGTGGTACAGTCCCAGAGAAGTGGAGTCACACCAAGTATTATGGGGAGGAAAAAAAGAAGAGGAATACTTATTCCCATTTGCCATGACCAGAAGAAGAATTTCCACACTGCAGAGGGGTCATGCTGTGTCTTGTGGATTCCAGTTAATTTCCACTGGTTCTACTTCATCTTCTGCTGGAGGAAGAAGGAACTTCATTTAGATATGCAAGTAAGCGGCAACATAGATTTAGACAAAAACTGTCTGCATTAAAATCTGTGTAATTCTTGCATTAATTTGTAAGGGTGGGGGTTGGGGGAGAAGAGAAAAAATCTCCAAGTATAGAGACTACAGTTTGGGGAGTTAGTACTTAAGCCTGAGAACTGCCACAGACAGCCCGAGTGCCAGAAAGCACTGGAATCAAGCCGACAGGAGAGCTGAAGAGGCTATAGAAGCTGTCATTGTAGACAGCTGAATATTTTGAGCAAAAATCTGACAGCTGGGAGATGATTTGACAGCACTGAACACAGGAGAATTGGGATCTGAGATGCTGTCAGTAAAGGTCCAGGATCTGAAAACTAGCAGTGCCCTAAGTGTGCTGAAGTCAGGACACCAAGCTGTGCACCATGTGCAAACGTGCCACACACTTGCTGGGCAACTGCACTGGCAAGGTACAGTTTGTAAATTCGAATCAAGGAGGCAGTCAGTTTTTATTGCCAGTGGATGTAGCTGGCATTACTCCTTGCTGATCTCTGCTTCTCCAGTTCTAGGTAGAACATGTCTGCTAGTAACAGTGGGCTATTTTTCCTTACTGGTATTATATCAAAATACTTGTTTAATCAGAGATGTTTGGCAACTTCTTCATTTGACTAATGCACTATGTGGAATAAATATTTTACATTCTGCAAATCTAGTTTTCTGAACTTGAAATATGACTAGTGCTGGTGCTACCATATTTGCCTGTTAAAAATAAATAGTTCAAGAGGAAACATTTCTTTGAATATCACAGGCCATGCTGTCATTTGCAGGACTTCTCTACAATCAGCTGCTTTTCCATCAATGTCACTTCCACTTACATAGCAAATTGTAATCCAATGCCAGAAACAGCATTTAAGGAGTGCATTCCCGAAGGCTGATGACCTTATCTACAATTCTGGTTGTGTTCCAGCATATTGTAGCAACATCTTGAGACCCAGTCTCACAGAACAGCTTCATAGCACAATTTCTCTTTATAGTATACACAATATAACCCTCTGTCCTGGTTTTGGCTGGGATAGAGTTAATTTTCTTCTTAGTAGCTGGTATAGGTACAATGCCGTTTTCGATTTAGTATGAGAATAACATTGATATAACGCACTGATGTTTTATTTGTTGCCAAGTAGTGCTTACCTTAAGGTCAAGGACCTTTCAGTTTGCCGTGCTCTGCCAATGAGGAGGTGCACAAGAAGCAGAGAGCATAGCCAGGGCAGCTGACCCGAACTGGCCAAAAGGATATTCCATACCATAGAAAGTCATGCTCAGTATATAAACTGGGGGGAGTTGGCCAGGGGCCACTGATCACTGCGCAGGGACTGGGTGGGCATCGTTCAGCACGAGGTAAGCAATTGTATCATACACCGCTTGTTTTTTTTTCCCTTGGGTTTAATTCCTCTCTCATTACAATTGTTGTTATTGTTGTTGTTGTTGTTATTATTATTATTATATTTTACTTTATTTCAATCATCAAGTTGTTCGTATCTCAACCCACAAGTTTTACCTTTGTCCGATTCTCCTCCCCATCCCAATAGGGATGGGAGGGTGCAGGAGTGGCTGCATGATACTTAGTTGCCAGCTGGGATTAAACCAGGATACCCTCACTGAATATTTGGCTTCCAATAGTCTTACTGTGTTTTGAATCAAATCCTGTTTCCCATTGAATTCTGTAGCTCTGATTAGCAACACAACATATATGCTTTATCAGTTGGATATTCTCTTTTATTTTAAGCGTTATAAAGAACAAGTAACAGGCAGCAAGAACTAGCCCTGCCTGAAAACTTAAAAACATTACTTGAGGTAACGTAGTTCTCTCAGGCTAGCTTAATTAAGTATGGCACAAAAGCAAGATACTTGATTTTTTTGCTGCCATTTTCTTTAATCTTTTTCCTACGATATAAAGTTAAACAACACCAAAAACCTTACAAATTTTGAGGAAATGTTTCAACAAGCAAGAATCTTCCTTTCAAATTTTCTAGTTGCTAATGGACCTCATCTTGTAAAAGTTTTAGTGGTTTAATTCTACATAGTATGAATACTCTTGCTTGATTTTAACAGCACTCTTACCAGATTATGAATTAGGTATGTGCATAACTCTGCTAGATGAGCCTAGCTAGACAGCTAACTGCAGTTATCTCAGCAAACACACCAGTGCCTTATTTGTTTCTTCTTACAACACGCATACTACCCTCAGAGACACTGATCAAAAAGTTTTAAGGATAGGCAGGGAATATACCACTTGAAAAAGAGCGTGCCTAAGTACAAATCACAATATCGAATGGTATGTTCTGGTTAAAGCAGGCTAATTTAGCTGCCTTGTTGTAACTTGGATTGTGCTCCCAAAGACCAAAATACCTGTTCTCATGAAGTTATTGCTAAAATTAAGTAATCCTCTGTACAGGTTCACCTAAAACCATTTCCACTGTGAATTCATAGGATCAAACTCGTGTTTCCAGGTGGTGACCAGGGACAGCACCAGGAGCGTGGCTGCAAACGCCAGCATGTCCCCATGGTATTTGAAGGTCTCCTTACTCCACCAAGTGGCCAGCTATCTCACTGCACTGTTGTCCTCAGCCAAGGGAATGGCCACCTTGCGTAGGGCAGCAAGGTGAGGCTACTGTGGTTGGTAAGAAAAATAACAGGTAAAACAAGGTGAATGAGTAGCATGAGATAAAGCAAGTTTTCTTCCAGTTCCAAGAAGTCTCACAGTCCTCCAAATGCCCTGGGACCAAAGCTCTTTTTGGTACATTCCAGAAGCCTCCCTGCTGCCTTCTAGGGAAAGGACAGTACCTGTCAGCTTTCCTCTGATGAGCTCCAAGCAGTTGGGTAGACTTACATTTGCCTCAGATTACAATGTGCAATGGCACCTGGCAACCTCCTGAAAGCATTAATGATGCTAGAAAGCATCCAACAGCTGCCAGGCCACTAGGTCATTTCTGTCCCTTAGTGCTTCAGGAAGAGATTGTCACTCCTTCACGGGAGATTTTCGGTACAATGAAATGTTTAAGACTCCAAGACAACCATGTGAATAGGACACCTAGAGTAGTAGCTACAGTCAAGCTATTTTCAACTTCTACCCCCAAAAGAGCTGTCAAAAGACACACACAAACATTCCTCTGGCTCTAACATGCAAACAACATTAACAGACCTGAGCCCCAGATTCTTGAAGGGAGCGATTTTTTGTTTTTTTTCCTTTCCCTCTGTCAATTTATTAAAAAATAAAATAAAAGAATCTAGCAGCTGTTAAAGACTAAGGATGCACCAGCCAGCGTATTTTCTTTAAGTTAACTCACCCATAACACAGCATATGAACTGTTCAGTAAGTTATCCCTTACTGCTTCAAATAAAGTTTCTAAAATTTTACTTATTGTGTCCTATCCAAGATGGACTATACAACATCTGAATAAATACCTTCCATCTGCAATTTAATTAGAGCTGACTACAGGAATGTAATTCCCAGATATTGCTGTATTTAGCAGGATCTGGGACAGAATAATAAAATTAGAACGTGATACACAATACTGATGCTAAAGCCAAACAGTGATTACTTGTTGTGTCTTGAAACAGATTGTGTGAGATGAGTCTAAGTTGGCTGACTAATGGGAGGTAAAGGGCAGAACAAAAATATTTATGCAAGAGAATGTAGGTGCAGCATCATTACCACTGTGACCATCAATGGACCAAATTGGCTGTGGGGCTAATGGTGATAAGCACAGTCTGGCTGTTTCAAAGACACAGTGCAACCAGCTTGCTTGTAGACAAACAGTCCTGAAAAGGACATTTTTAGGAACAGAGAAGCAATTAGAAAAGCAGCTTAACCAGGCTGGTTCTAGCAGCCTTTATAATTGCCTTCAAAAATGATTGTGGTAGGCATTATCAAATTAGTGATTACAGCTTGCAGATGGAATTATTCCAGCTGTCTCACGCTTAGACAATTATTCACAGTATTTTAAAATTGATACAGCCCTATTCATCACAGTATCTACCTATGAATTTTGGTAATTAAACTGAGGATAAAAATTAGGGGAGAACAGAAATGAGCTCCTGGATTTGAATCAGCTTCAGTAAAAGTATGATTTTTGCCTCCTTGCCATACAGTCACTCTGGCCTTATTTGTGCAAGTCCCCTGTGAATTTGTAGTTGCTTTTGCCTATGTGGCATCCAAGTGAATGTTTTGGATGAGTAAGTTCTACATCCTAAAACCCTGCCTTACCACAGAGTACTTTGGATTCAGATTCGTGCAATGTATTAGATGGAAATACTGAACAGCAGAGCCACAGTGCTGGAAGTGGATATTATTTGGATGTTTTTGGTTTTCTGAGATGCCCCAACCTCCTCCCTGCAGTATTGTAGCACAGAATAAACAGAAAACCAAAGCTCTGGACCACAAAAGGACTTAAGTGGAAAGCCCCCTTTCCGAGCTGAGACCTGATACACTAATCTCAAGGCAGATTGTTTGCAGTGCTTGCCCAGTCCCTGGAACAGTGGGCAAGGAGGGGTTATTGTCTGGCTGACTGTTCCAGAGGTCCCTGTCATAGGAGAAATCTTTTGTAGTCCATCTCTCACTTTCCAGGTTGTGGGAGCACCCAACACCCGACAGCTAGCTATGATAAATTAGCACAATGCCATGCCCTTTTAGTGCCTTCCCCCCTTGGCCACCCCCCAACATCTAGTAGGTTACTGTGAGACGGGGGAAAAAAAAGAAGAAAAAAAGAAAAAGGCAAAGTATGTTTTAGAGTATGTCCTGAAGATTAACTTTTTAGGACTATTTCAGACCAAGGCTGGAAATTCTGAAGTCCCCTATGGGACATGGCCTGCCAGTATTCCCATCTGTTTTAGACCATTGGTATGGTTAGTGCATTAATTCTGCAAATACTTTGCTAATGCTAGCCACTGAATTCTATTACTTATCAGATACAAGTGAAAAGTAATGGTCAGTATATGAAATTTGTAAGGATGCTTTGCTTTCCTTGGAAATATTTTAGGTGAGGGGCTTGTAAACTGAGATCGGTTGGAAACCACTGCCTCAGGCCATTGATACTAACACACCTCTACTCCAGCAAATAAACATCCAACATAGTTCCCTACCACTTCAATCACCAGCCACAGTTAGGACAAGGGAAAAAAACCAACCCCCTGAAACAGTGACAAAAATGGTACATTTGTTCCTCCACAAGAGCTAAAGCTATTCCTTAACTACCAAATCTATTACAGAGCAAATGCCAAAACCAGTTTTCAGAGAAACCTTGTGAGGGTAAACTGTGTGCTAAATTCTTACTATTCCTTCATCACTGTCTGTAGGTCAGATAAATTACTACTCCCTTCCTGAATCCCTTCTGGAAAAACACAAACATACCCCAGAGTTCAGAAGTGACACACACAAATTGTGCTGCCATACAGCAGAACGTTTACAGGATAACAGACATAACATGACAATGAAGAAGTGCTCCAAGATTCACATCTTGCCTCAGTACACAGATGTTCTTCTTTTGCTGTGGCTTTGATTCCTGAGATAAGCAGATGTTATATCATTTCAAAATGTTCATCTTCTGAAAAAAGATAAACACACAGCTACATGCCCACTGTTAAGCCTCAGACTTCAAAAACATAAAATCAATGAGCATTATGTGCCAAATTCGCTTTAGAAATAGCTTACGTGATTCACTTTTCCGGCAGCAAATATATTCCATGCCAGGTTAGTTACATTAGACACAAATATTGTGCCTGCAGAGATACCGTATGGTGGCAAATGGGGCAGGTCTCTTGGCTCCTACGTTCATCTGTCCACAACAGTCTCAACCTCTACTGCATAGGAACAGCTGTAAAGGCCAGACCAAAGGTCCATCTGTCCTGTATCCTCTGTGTACCTGTGACCATGAGGCACTGGTATACACTGGTTTAAGGCACAGTGGATGCATCAAGTGAGCCTTCCCCATTATATCCTCCCAGATCCAGCAAAATAGAAAGGAAAAAAACAGAGACACCTGTTTATCAAATAGTGGGTAACTTTTAGGTTTCTTTCTCTAGCTTAGAAAACGTAGTTATAGAAAGCCAAAATCGTTCATGCTGAGGAGACAGTGCCGAGTTACTGATTTTTAACACAGATTTGTTTCTATTAAAATTATCCTCAACTGATGGAGCAAAATAAGTCAGGGGCTCTCGGGCTATCTACACAATCAAAGCCTGCACTGCAGAGGATGAAATACAGACACTGGGCTGTTTTCTTTTGACTGATCCAACATCTGTAAAAAATCTTACTAATATCTAGAACGATTCATTCTAATGGATTTGCCAAGCAACAGCCCTTATCTGGAAATAGCATACTGCACGAAATCAAAATGGACAAAGTATGTCACTGCTAATCAGATACACAGCAGAACCTGAGCTCCTTTCAAAGCAACTGATTTCTTACAGCATCTGCTGGACAGGTGACCTGCCTTTGTGATGATCTAGGGCTGCTACATGCCAGCTACAAGGCATTTAGTGAAATAAAAGGAAGGAATCTTCCTTGGTATTAAAGGATTGCTGCTTTTTTTTTTTTTTTTGCATTTAAATGGATGCTATTTAAAAGCCTGTCTTCCTGGACAAGTATTTTTATTCTAACATGTTTAGATTTGGCATAGCCCCTAAAACCAACAAATCATTACCACTAGCCTTCTTGAAACCATCCTTTTTCCTCATAAGCCATCTCTCTGCCAACAGAAAAACCTGCAGAGCTAAAACAAAGCAGGACAAGAAACAGATGCCTCAGGCCTATCACTGAGCACAAGCTCTAGGCAATGTGAATCAATGTCCCATTTGATAAAGAAGCGTAAGAACAGCAGCAAATGCTGCTTTCTGGAGACACCATCTTCTCATTCTTTCCCTCTCTCAAGCCCTATAGTATTAGTTGTTTAGGCATAATGCAAAGTATTGTATATAACAGGATTCAGGACTACAAGCCAACTCAAACTGTCCAGGCTCAGATACTTACTTGCTTGGCAAGTTATTTTAAGATATTCAAAGAATGCAGATTTACACACCTCTAGGACCCTCCTCTCATTCATCTAATGTTCAACAAGAAAGAGAACAGAAACAATTGCTGGTTTGATTCTGCCTAGCCATTCTGGGTTGCCCTTCACGCTCTGAAAGAGTGCATTTTGTGGAAAGGATGAGAGGGGCTGCAGTTCCCAGTGCATGTGCTCTTTATCATGCGTGCAGTCAATGGGGAAGAGCACAGATCTGTACATTTCCCTCTCAAGTGTGGCTGTATCTGCTCCCATTGGCAGGGGCTTTACACTGAAAAGCCAAAACAGAAAAGATGTGATTTTCAAGCAGTGAAATTGATTTGATGTTGAAGAAAGATGGATTAGACCTACTGCATTTATTGAAAAACATGTTCTAAAAAAAATAATCTGTATTTGCATTGCTGAAGTTCTCAAGAATGCACTTCAAGCAAAGAACACAAAGCAGCAAAGCAATTATTAGATGCCAATACTCCAGCTGCTAGGTGACTGCATGTGTTTACATAGCATTATGTCTCTCCTTGCTAAAACAACACTATCAGACATTTCATGACAGTTTCAGTTGCTGGAGTAATTGAGGGGTTGCTATTTATTTAGGATTCTGACAGCTGGAACAAGCTCTTGTGCCTCCTATCAGACACCAATAAGAAACCACCACTTTGTGCTCCATAGCAGAAGTCAAATGATGCCTGACCAAGTCTCCTCTTGACCGTGTACTATATAAACCAAATGTTTCAAAATAACAGGTCTTTGCAAGACTTAAAAATAGCTTTAAAATAATATAGATCAAGATATTGGTTCTAGCTTGTATATCCTTCTCTTAAACACTGCTCTTATCTTTCAGAATTATGCTATTATTGCTCAGATAATGCTCTCCTTTCCACTCTCCAGGCTTAGCTCAGAAGGTTTTAAGAGGCTTCTGTCCATTAGGCCTCTCTTCTATCTAAGAAGAGGGTATTAACAGGGCTCCTGCTTCAGCATACAGGAAAGCAGGAAGTCCTGCTGGATGTGCTTTAGGTGTTCAGGCTAAAGGCAAAGTTTGAGTAATGGTCATTGAAGAGAATGAAAATAAGAAACAAACAGTCAGATGAGAAAAATCAAATCCTCCTCTGTGTGTGTGTGTCTGTGTGTTTCTCTCTCTCCATAGCACAGGAAGCCTGAAGAATCTTGGATCCTAACTCAGGCACCTCAGTAAGACGAGATGGACTGTAACTGCTCTAGGGCAGGTCCTCTATCTTAGCATTTCCATGTCTTCAGCTTGTAATCCAGTCAGGTGAATCAAGCAGAGGCCTGAGGACAAAGGAAGGAAGGCTCCACAGCCTCATGAAACAGGTTAGCTCTCAGAGAGGAACAAACAGATCTATCAGGATTCAAATCAGTTTTAGTCTCGGTGCATGAACAGACAAGAGAGCATTCAGGGAAGGGCAGCTTTTTACAAAATCCTTCCAAGGCAAAGGCAAAGGCTCAGCTAGTTGTTTACAACAGTGGACTTCCCTCTGGAAGAGTCATTATGAACAGTGTTAAGGCAGTAAATCACAGCTTACAAATTCAAAAGCAAAAACTCATTCAAGGAAAAAAATGCCTTTCCATAAATGCTTGCACACATTATCAGCAAGATCAGAGAGGCTATGGGTCCAAATAGCCATTGTTCCTCCTGCGGCTCGTTACTCTGGACTCGCGTTCTCCAAGAGCACTGACATTCAAGCAGGAAGCGAGGCCAGCTGGCCTCCCCTTCCCTAGTGCTGCTGTTGGGTCACCATCCTGACCATTTTCAGTGCCATCTCTCCTTGATCAGACGGTACCTAGCACAGAGATAAGAGCACATGGTAAGCAGCTGCCATAAGGAAGCAGAGAGCAAGCATATATGCATCTTCAGTTTTCTTGCTGATAATGGTGCATCCTGCTCCATTATTTACCATGTGCCCAGCCTTAAGAATCCAGAAGAAAGCGAAGTTCTCATAGGCCTTGTGGAAAGCAGCTGTCTCAGTGGATTCTGGAGACACATAGAGTGGCTTCCACCTCTGCTGGCTGAACTGGTTCAAATTCGGCCATTTCAGTTTCCGGATCCATGCCTCCTGGCCTGTTAGGGATAAGAGATATGCTTGATTACACCAATACTGACATAGGAGCTTGGGAGTCCCAGTTCAGCTGGATGCCCACTGTACTAGATACCGATACAGCAGAGTCAGTGGAAAGTCTCTGTATGCTCAGATTCTAAAAACAATTTTGCTATGCCTACGAAAATGACCAAGGCTGTGTTCAGGACAAGCTGATACAAACCAATGGAGGGAGAAGGGAAAAAGCAAACAGTGAAGATGTATGTGAAATGCACTTATGATTGCACAAGTTGAACATGTGCCTCAGAGGTTCTGCAGCCCTAGCAATTCTGACATATTTTGCTTTACTCCTCAAACACCTTGAATGTCCTGCTATGGAGAAGGATCAGCCATAAGTCCCCTTCTTAGAGATCAGAAGACACTGCTTCTCTGTTTATTAGTCAGTCATATGGACAGCCCGGAAATTTTTCTGTTTTCAAGTGCCTGCTAGAAAAGGTGGAGGTCAAGACAGGAAAAAGACCCAGTTCCAGGACACCAAGGGGGACAAAGCTTTAGCCTACCTCTGAACTACTGGAAGAATTTACATATTAACTGCAGCTCAATTTTAGCTCAAAATGTGATAAACTGGAGTACCACTAACTGCTAATTTGACAGCCTAAATGCTCTGTTTCCTGATTTATTGATTGCTATGTTCTTCATGAAGGGCATCAGAATATCTAAGTGGGCAGAAAGAGACAAACAATAAAGCCTTTCACAACACAGGAAGACATTTCTGCAGTCTGTGACTGCGGATTATTTAAATTAGTAAGAAAAGGTGAATGGAAGAGAGCACGCAGTCTTGCAGCATAAGGCATTTCAGCAACCTTTGGCCCGGCTCCCAAACTGCCACTTGATCAAGCCTGTCCCTTGCTGCTTGCAAGATGCAAACAAAGCCCGTGCGTGGCCAAGACGTGCAGGAGCCTACATGTTACCGAGCAGCAGGTGTGACCGCTCTTCAGCTGTGCCCTCCCTGATAAACTACCACCACCCTTGTTCCACCTCCCCTGGCACCATGCTCTCTGCTGTAGGCCACTCCATTGTGCACAGATCTGCAGCAAGATATGACCTTTGCCCCAGAGAACAGGATCGTCAAGGCACAGCAGGAGAGAGGATAATCTCCATATATTTTTTCATCTATCCTCATTCTTCATTTATGAATGAGCATACATATATAGGTGTCTATCCAGAAGAATTACGTGAATTATTAGCTACCTACTTACTTATGGGCTTCAGTAAAACAAGCAATTAGTGATGTTGCAGATCTATTTCCCAACAGTATAATGGAGGTAAAGGGATCGCCTCTCTCAGAGGGACGTAAACAAAACATACTAACAGCTGCTAATTTATGACTAGTATTTAAGTGTTGCCGGCAAGACAGGAGATTTGCACAGAAGACTGGAGAGATCCAGGTACCAATACTACCAGCAATTTCACGTTCTACTCGTCACCTGTTCCCAACCCCAGTCAAGAAGTCCCTTACCCATGGTGTCAACAATGAGATCCAGCTGCCCATTATAGACTGTAACATTGACGTTGGCTGCCAAAAGCTGATCAACAATATCAATGACAGGTCTCATGAAGTCCTCAGCCATGTTCTGAAAGACTTCTATGGACTGACCTGGTTGGAACCAAAAAGACAACAAATTTTAACCGATGAAGAATGTCATCCCCAAGCTGGGACAGAAGCAGCTGGCTAAGGGTTCTGAAGCGCAGTTCACAGCTGCACAGAAACCAGTTGGAGCCCAAAGGGGCAGCCAGTGGTTTATCTGTCTGAGGAACTAAAGAGAACCAGAAAGCAGCCATGCTCCCGCTGGAGCTCACAGACAGCACTGCAGCTTCTGCCTCCTGTTATACACATACAGGGTGCTGGCAGCAGGCCTTTAAGCCTTCCTTTCTGTTTTACACCCTCCCCTCCCTACCATGCAGCATTACATGATGCCAGATTTCTGGCAGAGAAACCAACAGTGATTTTAGAAAGAGTGCATGAAAGACAGAAACCAGCTGCTGAGATACAGAGGATCTTCTTCCTCCCCCTGTATTTTTAGCTGCTTCACTAAACATAGATACAGAATCAGAACCACATCTGCTGCCATGGGCCTGCCTCATTACATGTTCATTTCTGAGAATAAGACCTCTTCTTAGGCCCAAGGATAATGACAATTGAATGTGATTGCTTACTACAGCAAAGTATCTTCCTACAGACTGTGATACTGTAAATGGCAATAACAGATTCATTAGATGCACACTAGCAGGCAGGAAAGTACCTCCCCATTTCACACAGTCAGGAATAATTTTTAGCTTCTTTCTGATGGGTCCATTCATCAATTCATTTAGGCTGTCCTTATGCATATTTCTGACATGGCGTTGGTAAAGTCCTATGGAAAAAGAGAGAACACACTGATTATCAGCACATTTAAGACAGTCATCCTGCGTAGATAACAATTTTCAGTGTTACAGTCATGGCCAACTCTTTTTTAATGAAAATGCAACATCAGAGACAGATTTGCTTACTTCTACTAGAAACCACTGAAGTCAACCCTTTTTTAGGTCAGGGGATGATATGGGAAAAACCCAACCACCCATTTCTACTTTTGGCTAACAGCACTTTTTCAGGGGACCAGCTTCTGCTTTAGCCACTTCGTACAGACACGGTTTCTTCTCAACAGAGCAGTCATTTTTGAGCTGCAGTGCTTTACTTTTGGGAGGTAACTGTGCCGCTCACCTTCCCTGCTGAAGCCAACAAAAAGAGATAAAGAGCTTGGAAGAAATTCTATACATGTGTTTTTCACATTGATGCATAAACATCATGGAGCAAAAGAGTCAATCAGACTATTTATATTGATGAGACGTTTTTGTGTCCTAGCCTGAAGAGAGAAATGAGAGACATTAAGAGGAAGTAACTTAAAGGTCATAAAACTATGCTGCAATTATACTGACTGCTTCCTTGGCGTAATTTGTGCAGGATGCATAGGTGGAGGTGTAATCTATAGAAGGGTTGTTCCACATTCCTATTTATCCCTATTTATGCAAGAGCAAACAAGTTCTGCTCAGGAGAGTATCAGTATCGTTTGGATCTGAGGGCCCCATTTTAAGGATGTGCTAAATTGAGGCTGTTCCTACTGTCAGAGTTGGAGGTACGTAAATGCAAACATAGGGCCTCAGAAGCTCAAGTACTTAAGTACAACTTACTGAGATGGAGATTTTCTTGTTCATTTGATTTCACTTCTGGAACCTCCTTAGTCATGATGTTATAAAAGTTCACATTGTCTGTGTTCTGAAAACACAAGATAATTTCAGTAACACTGTAAAAAAACATTTCTCAGATATGAGGAACAGACTCTTCTGAAAAAAAGAGGGAAGTAAATCCTAAAGAAAGGACCCTGTGACCTGGCACTTCACCTGCATGTCAGGAAGATACTTATGGAAAAAACTTTGGTTCTACATTTGCTTTGAGAAGTAGGGAAGAGATTTCTCAAGTCTTTATTGTTCGCACATGGGTTGTGCCAGAGATGCTGTTTACTTCTCTGAAGCGGATGTGAAGCTACAGGAAGCCTGACACCCTGCAGATGACTGCAGATTCTCATTACTCATACAGAGAGCTGCAATGCCAGATGATGCTTTGACATGGTCTCTACTGCCAGATCTAGTCTCACTTGATGCTGCCTGTTGCTCAACATCCTCCCAGCCTACAATCCTTCAAAATCTAAAATGCTTCCTCAAGAACGTGGTGATAGGCATCAGCCACCCCTCTTTTGGAAATGCTGACATCTGGATGCAACCAAGAATTGAAGAATAGCAGCTGTGATGCAGATACCAGGCTGCCTGCATGCAAAGGACAAATGCGATCAGGGCTGCCATTAGAGTAAGTTACTCAAGATCCCTGAAGTCTGGCTTTATTCCATTTTTTAATTTTTTAAAGTTCTGATGCACAGAAATCAGCTCACAACAGCAATCCTAAAAGAAATGAAGTGCTTGCACCCTGACAGCAATACCACAACTGGGAAGATAAGACAAACGGACTTGAGGAGAAAGGCAAAACAGGAACCGTAAGTTCCTTCCAAACAGTAAGTGAAACCAACTATTTGCAAGGCACTGACCAGTTATGAAAAAGAAAAAGAAAAAAAAAAAAAAAAGAGCAAGAAAAGGAAGCAGATCCAGATTCATCTTTCTGTTTGAGAAGCCAGAGCTTTACTTGTACTAAAACAACAGAAGAAAGAATGAGATTTTTGAGCAACGCTTCAATGGGGAAAATGAGCAAAACTTTACCTATCTTTTAAGCTGGAACTTGCTAAGTAACAGATGTAGTAACCCACAGTAACAGAATGTAACTTGAGGTTTGTTTCCATCCTGTGCACCTACTACGGTTCTTTAAACACAGATCTATGTTTAACTTGAAATTTCTGTCTTGCTTGATAGTTTTCAATATCCAAAACAAAGCTTTCAAGGAGATACAGCTCATTTAAGTTGAAACTGGGTTCTACAGAAATCAATGGAACTAGTTGCGTGCTAAAAATTAAGCATCTACTTAAGCAATGTGCCAGGTTGAAGCCTTGATGCAATACTGCAAGCCCATACGGGTTGCCCTACCCACTGCCTCTTAAAATCACACGGTGGTGCACAGCAAACAAACAGCTCTTTTACATCAGCACTGGGATAAAACAAATACCGCCAAAAATGACTAGGTAGGGTGCTGGAGAATTCATGTCAGCCCAGAGCTCACAGAAAGGATAACCTGAAGTTCTGTGCCTCCCCAGGCACCAGTTAGATACTAATGCTGGTCAAAGATCTCACCTCTTCAATGATATCTTCAGCCTTGCCCCAGAGCTCAGTGGCCAGCCCATACTGATTTTTATTTATTGCATCCATTATTTCTTTGGCAACATCAGTCACCTCTGCCAGACCTTTATCATCAAGGAGAGACTGAAAGACAAACACAAAGGAGGACAGCTTTAGTTGTAATTTCACATTCATTCCTCGCTAACAGTTTCCATGCTTTCGAGGTGTTATTCCAGCTAAGAGCTAACCTTAAAAATCACTATCCATTTATACTGTATGGCAGTACAAGTAATCAGGTGAGGACCGAGGTTAAGAAGGTACTTACAGTGCTGTAAAGGTAGGGCCCCCAAGACAGCACAGAGTCTAAAGAAACAGAACAGATTTCAAACATTTCTTTTGTTTTTGACATATGATTTCCTTTACTGTAGCAAGAATGATTGTAACGACAATACATGGAGATGAACTAATCAGTGAAAAGGTACTGTCAGCTCAGTTTAGCCCAAAAGTTATGTACCACAGAGCAGGTTCTTTACAAGTCCTGAGAACAAATAAAACCATTGCAATGTCATTCAGCCCCTAAACATTAATCAGTGAAATTTATTTAAAGCAACAGACATGTTCTTACCAAAGTGTTCTCAACCCAACACTGCAGCACCTTGCTAGAACATGAGGAGAGATCTGACAAGTGAACGGGCACTGTCTAAACTGATCCGTTTGCAAAAGTTATAAGGGGGAAAAAAAAAACTTAGTTATAAACCAAACCTGTTTTATAACAAGTTTGTTTATAAGGTCTCAGGGATCAGCTGATAGGAGACAGATAGAAGTTTGCTTGATATTGTCCCATGCTGCAGAGAATTTGTGAAGCCTGCCCTTGCCAATCCTGTTGAAGGACCAAGAGTCCTTTAATTTGTTTTTTGTCCTCCACCAGAAACACACTGTCTCTCTTCCAAGTCTGTGAGCACATCAGTTCCTCAGCACAAGGTCTTCTTGTGAAAAGAAAGAGAAAACCTCAGCTGAGGTTTTGTTAATCATTTGGTGGCCACATTTTAAGTGCAGTACTCTTACCAAAACACCTCAGAGGCTGTAGAGATGTTAACACACATTTCACCACCACCCTTCTTCAAATGCAAGTATGCTCCTCACTGACTTTGTTCTCTGACTTTTCGTAATCTAGGTACATTCTAAAGGCAGATTCTTCAATCACAGCTTGCAGTGTTGAAGTATTTCTTTTCGATTTACCAGACTCACTAAAGATTTAATTCAGTTAAGGCAGTGCTGGCATTTTTGACTCTAGGTATCCATGGATTGATTAAAAAACAACATAACAACAACAACTACCCACCCACAGTCTGAGGATTTTAAACGTACCCAAAGGAGAAATCCATGAGTCTCCAAGAGCAGCCCCCATAAAATTGCACTTTATGGTCCCTTTTTGAACAGCCTTGGTGAATAAGAGGGAAAACAAAAACAAACAAACAAAAATAATCAACTTTTAGTTAGATATTCGTGACTCTAGAACCAGTTTTCTTTAAGCGAAAAAAACAAGTAGCAGGCTGAATTAGGCAACAGGGACAGTGTATTCCAGGAAATATAAGTAATTGCAGAACACCACACTTTAAAGTAAAAAGTGAACTACATCCTCCAACTACTCACCTCATGCAGCTCTAAAGCAATGCCAGCAGCCATTTTACCTCCGTAAGACTCAGAAAATATGTAGAATGGGATGGTCTGGAGAGAGAGAAGCCACACAATGAACCTGTTGGGCAGAGGACAGAAGATACCTCCAACCATCTCCCACATCCCACAGAACCCAGGCACTGGCTGTTCACCTCTCACTAACAAATACCAGATATTTTTCTGATTCTAAGCTGCAGATAAGATTTCTGTAACGTCCTGGTGTAATTACCAGGGGAAATTTTGAAGCAGGCACTTCAGTATTTTGGAACTAGAAACAGCCATGATCCTGTATGCTTCTCTGATCACGTGACAGACAATAATCCACCCCATTGCTTATCTAGAACCAAATTCAAGATACAACTTCTGAATTGCGAGAAATAAAGAGGTAGTGGTTATACCTGCACTGACTCCCACCAAATGCATGCTACCTAGTAACAAAAACTGTCCATCTGGAAGTCTGTTCACCAATTGTTTTTGAGATCTGTTTAAAAGCAAAGAAAAAATATGATTCTAACAAAGAATTCAGTTCACTTACCTGAAATTCTGTTCTATGTGTGAAGAATTCGCCAAGAAAAACCATCATATCAGAAACTACTGTGGTAAGGTTTTTGGCAAACAAGCTACAGTCATCCACATAACTGAATCCAGTGCCCACAGGATTATCCACAAACAAGATACTGGCTGCCTGCAACTGTACAAGCAGAAAGAAGGTTTGTATGAAAACTCAGTTCAGCACCAGCAAAAACCTTTGTTTTGATGGTACAAATAATTCACTGAGCCACCAAATCGCTGGCCCAGAAAGAACTTGCCGAAAAATTAGGTGTAAGTCCAAAGAGAGAACAGTAAAGGTGAGACTCGTCGTTGGAACGTAAAATAAGAGGGTTTTCCTTTTGGGGCTTTTGTGAAATCACTATAGTAAATGCTATAGTTGTACAGTTGCGAGTGTACAAATAAAATCGGTAGATCAGCACACAGACAGCTAGCATGGCTCAAAGCAGTAAGGTTTACAAATAAAGAGGTACAACATAAGGTCTTTCACTTTGCTCAGTCTGCAACAAGAAAGACACCCAAAAACCCCCAAGTGATCCAAGCGCAGATGACCCATACGATCTAGGGAACTCCAGAGTAGTTAGACCATTGGTAGCTCAGAGGACAAATACATTTCATGAAATAAACTTCCACCCTCACAGGCAGCTGCAATTTGTTTTCCTTTGAAGGCCGTACTGGAAATGTAATTATAAGCCATTGGTTATATGTTGCCAGCCATCCAGAAAAACCACTATGGCTGTACGCAATGAAGCTATGACCTGAAATAACATCTTTCTAGATTTTCCTTGCTCTCAGTTTCCCAGACATCTGCAATTCACGAATTCATGGAAGCCCAGAAATACTCCATCAAATCAAATTAATAGGTCTGTTCTTCAGTACCTAACAAGGCTAATCCTATAAGCCGCTTTATTAGCCACGCTATTTTAAGACGAAATCTTACTGTTCTGTTGAACTTTAAATGAAAACTGTTCTGTGCATTTTTGCATAGCAATCATATGCTCGCACAAGCAACAAACATCTGCAATCAGTAATTAGAAGCTGAACTCTACTATACCCAGGTTGTATTTCTTCGTTTCATTTCTTTGTCTAATGGCCCAATTTCTTCAAAGTTCCCAAACCCACAGCCTGAAGCTCCTGGACCTCCCTGTGGGGAAATACCAAGTGACAAATAAGTTAAAAGGCAGCATGGTATAGATATGACAGACAGGAGAAAAATAAAAGCAAACCAGTAAGTAGAATGACAAGATTATAAATTTTAAAAAATGGCTTTTGCACTATATTTTAATTTGCAAAGCAGGCTTTGTTCCTCATAGTCTTTCATTTATGTGTACACATGCCATTTCTGAAAGCAAGAGTTAAGAACAGAGAAGTAATTGCCCACTTGTGAAAGTATCTAATGAGTTGCATGCTGTATGAGTGCAGTTTGAACACCCTTCCCCCTATTCCCTTAGTACCAAATTTAGAAGTTAGCTATCTACAGAGGATTGCAAGTCATTAGTTTTATCAGCACGTACAGCACATGCATTTCACTCTGAAGAAATAACCAAGAAAAAAAAAAAGACCAAGTCATCAAGTGATTATATTCAACATTATCTTCTGAAACGTGCTGCTGGAGGTGAACATGGAGCACGCACCACTGCCTTTTATCCAGCTGCGACTGAATGCGACCAGTCTCTAAACAGTCTCTCTTGCTTCCATGTAGAAATCTTTCTAAATCTCTGATTATTTTGTCTATTCTTTCTCTCTAAACATTGTTTAGACTGTAAGCTCTTCAGGAAAGGAGCTGTGATGCTACAAGGTACTTGTAGTGTCTGGGACAGAAAGCACTACTATAGAGAAGATAAGAACAACCTTTATTTCTGCAATTTAACTTGGTGGAAGGGGAGCAGTTGAGGACACCCTACAACTGCAGAATGGTATTTTCATTACTTCTTCCTAACCTGAATACCTCATTCACAAGGTGAATCATTTAGAATCAGACAATTTCGAGTCCTGTTTCTGTAGAGAAGCGAGATACCTATCAGCCTGAACTAGAAAGAATTACCGTTTTTAAGCGTCTTTCACCAAACCTTACCTGAAGCCACAAGATGAGAGGTAGTTCTGTGAAGTCTTTGGTTGGGTTATCTGCATAGTAGAGCCACCAGAACATGTGGGCCTTGCTTCGCACTTGCACGTATCCCCACAGCTCTTTGGGCTCTTCGGATTGCCTCAAAACTACACCTTGTGGGGGAAATAAAAATCAAAATCAGCTAGGTAAAAAGGCTCAGCTTTGGGCTTTCCACCAGATTTGTTCTAAAACGTTACATTTCCATCTTGGGTGTGATAATTAGAAGTACTTCCATTGCAAAAAATTACTATAAGAAACCCGCCTATACTTACACCCACACATATAGCTGAGTTATCATCAATGAATGAAGTTAAGCGTGTAATTAAGAGCTTACTTATCAGCGCCTGACCCTACAGCTGCTGCCGAAATAGCAGCCCAATAGCTAGGATAGGGGTTTTTTTTCTATCAGGGAAACATCTGAAGTTTTCCCAAGGCCTGGGATGAAAGCACAGCCCCACCAGGCACGATGGAGTAACTTCGGGGTCACCAGGGCTCCTTCAGGGGTCCAACACTTCGATCTTAGTCTCTGGGAAGATCGAATCATTTTACGGTCCCCAAGGGGACACCGGCCACCTCCAAACGAACCCGAGGGCCAACGCTACAGCCAAGTCGGTAGAGTCTTGCCCGCTTCAGCAGCCAGCCTCCTCTCCGTCGGGGCACGGTCACCTCCCAGGCCCAGGACCCCCGGCGGGGTGTTTTGCCCCGCTGGGACCTGAATTTCCACGTTGCGGCTCCAGCAGGGCTCCCTGGGGCCGCGGGGAGCGCGGAGCCCGGTCAGCCGGGGCGGGAGCAGGCGGCTGCCAAGGCCCCAGGACCCCCGGCACAGGCAGGGGCCCGG
>JAVJGI010000001.1:122338829-122358184 GCA_035590275.1 Ibycter americanus | reverse complement strand
CGGGCCGCCCCCCGGCGGGAGCCCACTGACGGCGGGTGTGATGCGAGAAAATATAGTGAAAACCCTAAAACTCTGCCGTCAGGAGCTGCACAGGTAACGGGAACCATGGCCAGGCAGGCAGGAGCCCCCCCGTCTGCGAGCGAAGGCCCCGAGCTCGGCCCACTCAGCACCGATGTAGGTGAGCTCCACAAGAATGTACATCTTCTGATCAGGATGTGCTAACTGCTAAAAGAAAAACTACGGGAGTGGTGAGACTCAAGGACACTTGGGTAAAATAACTGTGGTAGTGGGAGATTCGTGACCTCCTACTCAAATGGCCCCCCCCGAAGATAGCAAATCCCCCGCTCGGGGAGCATGCACAATTTAAAATGAACTGTACTTTTACATTGAAGCGAGAAAGCAACTAACCAATAATTAGTTAGTAGGTGTAGACTTTGGGCACAACTAGCCAACTTCACTGTATAAATATGTATTGTGAGTACAACTAAGTGTGCAAGTTAGGAGGAGCGACCCCCCTTGCACCCGGTGCCGCAATAAACATACCTGCTTTATAACTTCTCCTGAGTTATAGAGTTTAATTCCGCCTGTCAGGTGCGCAGTGCGGCTGCGGAGCCAACGCGCATCGTGCCAGCACAACCACCGCAAAGGCGCGGCGGCTGATGCAGATCCCGGCGTTTTACCTTCTCCTTGCACCATCACCTCCGCCGCCCGCGCACAGGAGAGCGATTATCATGCTGAAGCCAGGCTGTGCCTGCCCATAACTAGATTTTTATATGCATTACCCTTTCCGTATTTCCGATGAACGACACGGGGAGCTGCTCCTTCACAGCTCGGAGGGAGCCAGGCTCCTTTCTGCAGCCCTTGAGTGTGGAACCGGGACGTTGCAGTCGAGCGGGACACTGCACCCACAGATTTTTCCGTAAAAGGAAAATACATTTGCTAGAGGAAATATCCCAAAAAGCAGAGTTTTAGTCCTCAGATACACCGAACTCCTTGAATCTTGCTTGGATCCCCGCACACCCACTTTACTTTTCATTCACCAAATATTTTACATTTTTACTTTTACTATCAAAAGACAGAAATAGAATTTCAGTTTTGACTTGCGCGTTTCCAACACCCCGTGTTCCTCCCCACACGTACCTGCGGCGTGACTTCTTACACAACTTTAGGCTAAAGCCTGGCTCAAGCTGGTGCCGGGCACAGTTCACTCCAAGAGTTCTACAAACATTTATAATGTTTGTAATATAAAACCATGTATAATATTTACAAAAATGCATTAAACCTGTATCTTGTATTAGCATTAGTGCCAGCGATCCTCAAAGCTCTGTGAAACTACTGTCTTACCCATAGAAGAAAAAGCCTGCTGAGTATCTACACTCTGACCCCATCCTGAATGGAAAACATCACACAAATAGTCTCTAAAAGGTTTGACTGCGGCACAATGTAGGAGCTGAGGCCAGAGCCCGTTCCCTCTTTTGTGCAAATGAGATCGGGGAACAGAGCAGAGGGCTCGGGGAGGGAGCTGCCACTATGATGAAGTGGCCCCACAGGAGAATTTATTCACTTCCAAAAGCCCAAACTAACCCATCTGCTGCCATCAGGAGAAAGCACTGAGCCACTTGATCTCTGAACGTCGCCCAGCAGCAGCGGTTCCCCTTGCTGGGGAAAGCCCTGTCTGTATTTTGCTGACCCGTGCTCAGCAGCCCTCCCGCGTTAGCCTTACAGTAGCACCATGTAACGCCAAAACATCCTCTGCTAAAACTCTTACTCAGAAATTGCTCTTTACAGGTAAGAAATCCATACACCTGTTTCCCCCTTAGACTAAACAGTGTGCATCACAAACTGTTTTAAGATCCCAAATCAGTGACAACATTGGTGACAAGGACAATCTAGACAGTTCACCTTACTATTGAAGTCTGGGGTTTTTAAACCATTTAAAACACGTCCATTATAAAGCTGTACAAACTCAGCTTTTCCCCAGGTGTGAACACCTGGAGAAGGGTGAGCCAGAAGCAGGCAAGCAACTGCCGAGACATCTTTGTTGGTTACCAAACAGCATTAACTTCGCCCCTGAATGACATTACCGTGTTGTCTAGAAATTCTCATGTATCTGAGGTTTGAAACGCCTGGACTTTCAGCAGGGATCTCAGGCAGAAGCATGGATCTCAGCAGCATTCAACAGAACGCACCTTCGTTCTCAAAACGACCAAGTTCACCACGCTGCAGCCCTCTAAAGGCCCAGCAACTGCCATCGCTAGGTTATTGCAGAGCTGAAAACTCACGTTTGCGGTTACGCACAGTGAGGAACAGGAAAATTGAGTTGAAATACTTTAATCCACACACTTTAATCTACAGAGAAATACAGTACAAATAACAAGACAACAAAAATATGCATTAGGAAATTCAGTAACAGAGCCAGTGCTGTGAAAAATCTGTATTTACAACTTCTATGAAGAATATGGAGCAGATGTTTCTCAAAAGAGCCTTCTGGAAGCCTAAGTCACAATAGGCAGGCCATGACACAACTGACTGAAGATAAAAGTCTTCTTCAGTCCCACGTGTGTTAATGGTGAGGACCACCTCAGAACCAGGGCCAGTGCTGCGACTTCACTGAGGTTGCAGCTTCTGACAGACAGAACCTGGCCCAACTACTCAAACAAGACACACCACCGCGTGTAACGGCTGGAGCAAACGCCACAGTTACAGGGGACCATAATATTATTACCCTCCTCAGAAACACTGGATGAAGCCAATGAGAGTGCAAACAAAGCAGACTTTTACGAGACGTTCCACGCTCACACGTCCTGTGTCTACATGGCAAATAACACACTTCCCAGCTTTTATGACCAAGAGTTTTATAGCAGTACCTCCTTATCCTCTCACTTCAACCTGCCTTCTTTAAAAAAAAACACAAAGGAAAACCAATTTGGGTTTGAAAGCATCATGATGTCAAGAAAAAATTAGTAAATTTTGACTGTAAATATTTATATTGGAGGTTCAGTATTATGTCGGCTGGTTACTTCCTTGCAAGTGAGATCTCATATACTTTACAGCTGTGAGCACACAGGTTTGCACTGAGTTTTTGTTTTCTGAGAGGCAGGAATGGTGCAGACAGCTTTTGCTTATGTTTGGGCACTAAATAATACATCTCTCAAACTGCACCATAAGGAAACAACTGTTCTGTCAAGAGTACACTGATCACTCCTTCCTTACTCTTTTGTGGGAAAAAAAAAGAAAAACCCCCGAATCTCAAATGTCACCCTTCTCGGCTGAAAAATAAAAACAAACCCCAAGGTTATAAATTCTACTTTTTGATCTATTACTTGCATTTTAAGCTCATTTTTTCCCTATTTAGTGCAACTTCAGAATATATGCATAAACACGTTCAATACAAATCCCAAGTCACAGCATCACAGTATTTCCAAGCTAAAGAATAACTTTCTTTTTCTAAACTGTTAACATGCTGGTATTTTCTTGTAATTAGTTATTAGTAATTTAAAGTTACAGCTCTTAAAAGTAACATTTTTACAGTATTCTGATCACTAATTACTAAATAGAAATAACTACTATACATATTGAAGTTACAAGCTACAAAAATAAAAATCCATTCTGTTTAACTATAAAAATCCTAGAAAGAGAACATGGCTGGAGGTACTCTACGGATTACAACAGTTGGTAGCAGACAAAATGGCTTTTGAGGGATGTAAACTTTGAAGATACAGAATGCAATAAACTCACAATGTAAGTTCCCACTTACTCTTAAAATTATTTTTATGCTGAAATCTACAAACAAGTTGCAAATGCAACAACACAAAAAATTAATTACATACAGCAATAAGGGTATACAACACAGTAAACAGGGCAGTATTAACAAGAAACAAAGTAAAAATTTTAATACATTCACACTTTTGAACAGTTAAGGGCCGGAACCTCAATTAATGTAAGTCCGCATAACATCACTAGGTTTAGTCAAGGCATGTGGCTTTACTCCAGCTAGAAGTCTCTCCCTGAGATTCCCAAAACCTGAACTGGGTATTCAGCACTGCTAGTGAGATAAAGACATTTTGATCATGCCGTGCTTTTAGAACTGTGATCTAAACAAAGTTGAAATAGAGAATGTGTAAATTCTCTCAATATACTTAATTGCTAAATGAACAACTGATCTCTGTGGTCTCATTCCTGTGTTCAAGCAGCAGAGCTATCATTTCTCAGAAAAAAAGTCAGAGCATTTTAAATAAATGGTTCACATTCAACAGGATCAGTTATGTACTGCTATTTTTAAATCTGAAAATATCCTAGTTTACTCCTAACTGAAGGGTCAAATCTTCCTCTTTTCCAAAAGGAAGAAAACTGCTAGTAGTTGGTATGAAATACGGAACAAAAAACGATTTTCAGTTAGAACACATGCAAAGATTCCCATGTGTCCTACTCTTACCTACAGATTAACTAACTAGGTTACAGTGGTGCTCTACCAAAAAGCATTTGTTGCCAAGTGAAAAAGAGTAACTATCATAACATTGATACTATTATGCTGTTCACAGCTAAGGTACAGTGCTTTAAGATTTTTTTCAAACCAGTGAGATACAGTAACATACACCATAAAAGTTGTGAGCTTCTGTGCAACATAATGCAGAACCAGAAGGAACTGGCCAAATTCAAACCAGAACCTTTAACCACCAGTTCTGAGAACCTGTGGAGAATGGGGAGGTTCCTCTTTAGCAGCAAAGAGCAAAAACTGTACATTGAAAATAGGTCAGGGCAACTGGGAACCTTTGGAGTCTTTCCTAATTACCTTCCAGGTGTGATTATGGTGACTGAAAAAGCCAAACAGGTGGGTTACTGGGCTAGGAATAAACTGTGTGAAGCCATTCCAATTTTGTTTTCCGACAAGCTAACTGGCATGAAGGATAAAATGGATAGAAGCCAGACTCACTATCCTGGCTTCAGCAGAGTTTTTGATACTGTCCCAAATGATGTTTTTAGCTGAAAGTAGTGAGCCAGCATAAAATGAGTAATTAAATGACTGAGGGAAAGAAGTACTTACTGAATAGTTGCAAACACTAGCAAGACAAAATGTACAGGGGAACAAATTCTCAATCTGAGTCAGCTGAAGTTATACAGAAGAAACTTTTAACTTACTCTTGCTACAAGCATTATCTCAACAAGATTATTTTCTCCAAGTGTATGCAAACATGGTAGCATTTTACTCTGCAACTAGGAGAAACTCAAGTCTGTTTTCCAAGAGCAAGTATTTAAAGCTTCCGACCAAAGTAAATGGCATTTCAAGTTACTTAGTGCCTAAGAAAAGCAAGACCTGGGAAAAAAACACCCTACAAAGGGGCAACATTGAAAGTGAACATATAAAAAGAGTATCAAATGTATAAATTATGCTATACAGTCTTCACATTATGAACAGGAAATGCAATTCGTAACAGTGCTAGCTGAGAAAAATGTTCAAATTTGAACATAATTCCAAATTAATTTGAAACAAATATCGCCATTGCAGTAGAAAGAAAACACAAGACAATATTCTTTAATAACTGCAATAATTCCAAAGTGTTGTTAAAAGTACGCTCTAAATACTACCTTAACCTGCTTTAAATACCAGGCACAACAGACATACTTAGAAAAAAATATATGCAAGTGAATATCGCTCACCTCAGCTGTTTTTGAAGACAAAGAATGAAAGTTTGGACTTCAGAGACCTTTTTAAAAAAGTCCAGACATGGAGAAAGATCCAAAATGCAGGTGGTATTTGAAACAGTTTAACCCTGTTATGAATTGCTGAAGTGAAAACACAAAGTAAAAACAAAGCCTATGACAAGAAATTCTACACACATGAAAATATGCATACACATCCTCTCAAAGTGTGTGAAAACGAGCGAGGTTTGAGCAAGGCAGCAAGCTGCCTCACAGAAAGGCTCTCCGTGTAAGTTTGAGTTTTTCATATTACATGTCACAGGACTGAGAACCTACAGTAAAGAAAGCTATCTGAATCGGAACAAACTTCAGTTAAGCTAGTGTACACAGCAATAAAACTTAAAATTTTGTTAATTCACTTTTGAGTGCTTGACAATTGATGTTATTATTCACCCTGTACATTTTACACGAAGCTATACCGTATGAAAACTGCCAGAAGAAATTATTCATTATTTGTCTTTTTGAAACATCACTTTCACTCTTTTTCCAAGTGTTAATTAATCATTTACAGGCTCAGGGAAAATTCTTCAGTGCAGGACATGAGATCCAGCTGCAGAGTACCCTCTTCTGGATAGAGAATGTACAGCAGTATTCTCAGGTTTCCAATCTGTTTTCAAAGAGCTACAGAGTAGCTATTTGCACTGGTGCTTTATGCACCTACAACATTAAAAAAGCATGTAACAGCTTTACAGTCACAACACACACATGACAACATAAAGCAACTACAGCTACATTACTAATTAGAAAAGTTCATTTATGCTAGCATTAGAAACTGGGAGCCCATTGCTGACATTTACTGTCTGCATTTACTGTCTACAGTTGGACTAAAACTTAAAACAGTTCCATAAAAGTAACTCAAAACAGACTTTAACGCAATTTGCAACATACTGGAAAGGAGGATTCATTGAAATCAAGGACAGCATGTTGAAAATAGCAAGACTTCCCAACAGATTCTAGTGCTAACAGTGTATGCTTAAAAAGAACTTTTTTTTTGGTCATGCATATCGCAGCTACATATAGTTACAACAGAAGGATGACCCCATGCCTGATTGGGACTGGGCACTTCAACCTTACAGAATATTCTCCATACCATAAATACAATTTTGCAAGAGGCTTCCCCATGCTTACAATGGCTACATTTGCTATCAATCGTTTGATGCAATCACCAACAGTGAATTTGGGAAACAAACTTCTTAACTTCCACGTGCAAGAAGGGGATGATCCGTCCAATACAAATAAGCCCATTTACTGAGGGTCTTCCCAAACAAGTGCCCCAATAGATGCTACTTTCACTTCTAGTTCTCCTACGTTTCTCCAAAAGGAATAATGGATTTACATTTCCCAAAGAGGATTTCATGCATTTAGGACTGGACTTGACTCCTAGTGAGCCACAGTAAGGGGGAGGATCTTGCTGGCACAAACATAGTACAACATCACTGGCACCCACTCAGGCAAAGCACAAGTGGACAAGCCAGCTCACCTACTGTAAAAAAGGGAGACTTTCAAAGTCTTGCATTGATTATTTTTTTTCTAGATATCAGGAGTTCACAGTGAAGCTTTAGGATAGTTAAAGGTTCTTAGGCTATAAATCTGATCAACTTCAGATAACTCTTTAAATGGTATTATGAATAGTTTAGATTAAGTAGCCAGTGGTGTCATTTCTCTGAGAAAATACTGCCTTTCATAGCACATACCCTGCTTTTCCAGAGACTTGTCATTTGTTTGTAAACAACAGCTACATAACCATAGCACAGAACTTAATTATTTTTAGGATACGGACAGTTACAAGTTATTAAAAAAATATTAATAACTAGTAAGATTTTTGAAGCCAATATAAATTGAACCTTGTAACTAAAAAAAAAAAGCTAGTGGATTTATCTAACATAGTATACTATAATAGTATAGATATTTTTACATAGATTTAACTGCTAATTTGTTCTCTATATTTACATACAATAAACTAAGATGACGTGTATAAGGCTAATGAATATGGAATTTACAAATGGCTTCTGCTTTACAGTTCATTACTCTCTAATCACATTTTCGGACAGCTGTAAATTCACTGCTAATCAGTGGTATTTAAGATCTAGTACATACAGTTTCTACAACAAATACCATCAAGTTAAAAATGCTCTCCAAAGAGGATTACAATTGAAGGTTTTAAAAATACTGACTTTGCCAAGGTTTCAATAAATGATTTTTAAATATAAATAGTTCATTCACCATTAATGCAAATGTCATTTTATAGACAGTTGAAAAACAGTTTCATTTTACAAAACCTAGAAACAAAGCCTACTTTACCCAATGGTATCGCTTTCAGTTAGCAAAAAAAAAAAAAACCCAGAAGAAAAAACAAAACTGAAAGATTGCAGGAGTTCTGACAAAAGCAGCAACGTTCAAAGTTCAGACCAAAGCTCTCAACTTTTCTTATGATCTTAGCTTACGCAGTATACATTTAGCATAAATTCTCTTCCTACCTGGAAGATCACCTTCAGTAACTCAACTGGACTCAACTGAATGAATTAATGACAAATTTTAAACCTCAACTCATAGCTCTCAACTGCTGCAGGCTTAAAATACCTACAACAGAAAAGAAAAACGGAAGCAGATTTTTACTTCTTGTAACCATGAAGATGTTTTCACCTGAGAAGCTTTTAACCTGAGAAGCTTCAGATAAGTCAAACTGACAGTTTCTGTGTATTGTTGTATGTGTTCTTAACCTTTACTATCAGTATAGACCACCAATCTTTTTCTTGCCCTATATTCATATAGGAAATGAAGTTTCAGGTCCAACAAGGTATCTTTGTCCCCCTAAAAGCCAGTCAGAAAACAAATGCTTCCATGTTTTTTTGACAAATTATACACGTGAACACCAGAACTTGCTAACCTCTGCAAACTTAGCTCTCAGCCTCCGCACTTGGAATTGCAATAGTTAACAGACTGACTTACTATTGATCATTTTTGGGTAATTATGAAGCAAGATCTTTAACAAGCTTTCAAAAAAACCCCCACATTTGCCAATCATCATTTTTTCTTTAAAATCCTCCTCGAAACAGCCCCTAAAAAGCCTCCCCAAGAACTACAACGTTGCTATGTACAAAAACTAGAATTAGTTTCTCACTGAACAGAAGCAGAGCCACAGGATCATTCAGTACAAGTCATGGTACAATTATTCTGAAGTTGTATCTTGGGTACTTGGGACCTCAGAAGTACTCTATGTATGGCTTACAAAGCCAGTGAAGAAGGTCATTTGCTAACAGAACATTTCCAGAAACCTTTGGTCCAAAATCATCTTTCTTGCTAACCACCTTCCCAAGAGCTCCCAGATCTTCTGCTCTCTCCATCAACCACCTTCCCAAGAGCTCCCAGATCCTCTGCTCTCTCCACCAAGCCTATCAGATACGCACTGTGCCGGCCCGTGCACAGAAGAGTACTTGTCTTGCTCGCAAGAAGAGATGGCAGCCAGGAGTGGGCTGTTGTCAGAAAGCCAGCCCACATCCTGCTTGGTCTGGTTTTCTGTTCTGGAACTGTTCTGGGAAAGAGGGCAGGGGGAAGCAGGCCAAACTCCCAGCTGTTCCCCCTTCCAAGGGTATTAAACATTTTGCATTCTATACCGTGTATGTGCAGAAGATCCGATTCCACAACAAAGAAGGGCTGCAATATCTGTCTCTTTCTGGCCATTAGAGTAATAAATAACTGCTCCACCTAGAAAGGCTGGGCATCACCACCAATCAAAAAGGCAAAAAACAGTTGTGGTAATTTAGCTGTGAAAGTTTTCATGAATGTAAAAGCATGGCTTTTTCCTCAGCTCTAGTTCATTCACAAGTATGAACCTTACGGCATAAACCTTCATCTGAGGTTAGGTGCTCTCAGTGTTTTAGTGAGAAGTTCATCATTGCACTATGTTAATTCCGCAACATCTATACATCTTCATCCGTCTGTTCTCTAATGTGGTCTTGCTCAGACACACTGGAAGCGTCGTCATCCGTTTGTTCACCCGAGTGATACAACATCAGTGCATGTGTCTTATGAGTTATGGTAACAGTGCAGGGCCCCTGAGCCCATGGCTCTCCATCCACCTGCATCGGCATCTTTGAACTCTTCAAGATCAGCTAGTATTAAACAGAAGAACACACCATCATAGCAGTTCAAAGGAGCTCTGAAGATACTTTTTACAACTACAATATATTGATGCTGCATGTTTACAGTCTGACCAGGGACAAACTTTGTATGTAATTAGTTGCACTCATAGGCCACCAACCACAGCAAGTGAGGACTGTGGATTATCAAATAATTAATTTTTACTGAGCAAGAGAAACATCTAGCTCAACTGCAACTTCAGATCAGACAGCTGAGTGCTTGAGAGTTTATACTGTGTATTACAAAAACATTTAGGGAACAGGTTGATAAACACCACTTACCCTCACTGTATGTGCCTGCCCTAGGCGAACAGGATTTGCTAGCTTCACCTGAATCTGGGCACAGTGGAAAGAACCATGAACACCAACAACTTCCAGAAGTCCGTCATCGTGTCTATGAATTAAGAAAACAGACTCTTTTAGTGATGCTCATTATAGTATCTGTTCAAAGATTACACAGTCCTTTTATGGCTATTCCTATAGAGAAGACAAATGTTAGTCTATAAATATATTTAAACCATCTATTTGTGCTGGACAACAAATCACACCGAACAGCAAAGGAAGCCATAAAAAACCACAAGCGTGGAGCAATACAACAGCTGGTATACCCTAGCTGGCTTCTGGAAATTATGGTTATATGACTTTGCAAGGTTCATCATGCTTATTTTTAAGGCCCACAGTGGACTTCACATCCATAACTTTGTACAATATTCTCTCTTTTCACTCAGTTGTTAATCTACAGGAAAATCTTTTAACGGCTTAATTTTTTAGATTTTGGTAAATATTCGCCCAAGTATTTTTTTGAAATCCAGTATCATAAGCCTTGTAACAGAATTATGAAGTATATTTATATATGTGACTTCTGAAGAAGGAAGTCACAACAGGGAATAACTAACGTACTCACCTATGCTCCTCTGCAGTATTGCTCCAGCCAACATACTCAAGCATGGGAGTAAAATTTCTTGCTTGCTTTGTTTTCACTTTATATTTTAACCTCTTTTAAGACGTGTTCTTTTATATTCTGAAGTGGACATATCTTCTATTTTTTTGAAGGCTACCTTTATTTTTAATAGCCTCTTCAACAGTATCGCTTAATCATGCCAGACATTTTGAAAAGGTCTTAAAAAAACCTCAATGCATGGATGCACTTAGTCCAAGTCTCTAACATGAGGAAAATAAAAATAATCTGAGATAGCCTACTGTCACAAGGAATCCTCTGACTTTCAGACCAGTCTGGCTACATAAGGACAGCCTGCTGCAAGAACTGCTTGCACTATAAGAACTGTTAAAGGAAAAAAAAGATGCACTGTGTACCTTGCCAAGGGGTATGGTTCATCACCCATTCCTTCCCAGAGCCTACAGCCACCTCCCCAATATCCAATATTCAGGACAATGATGCCTTCCAAATTGGGCAACTCAATTCTCTCACCATCCAACTCTAGCTTTAAAAGACAAACACAAGTTAATTACTGTGGATCAAATTCAGTACTTCAATATTAGCTAGTTATTCTCTTTATGCATTTAATAGACTTCCACTTGAAGTGGAAGTCGAAGAAAAACTGGCCCTGTATAAATAGAACGTGTTTTCTTTTCATACTTTAAAAAATTACTTCTGGTTTCACAAGACATCCTAAGCTGTAATAAATTTCTGTTAATAGAGAAAAGCAAAAAAGGAACCTCACTTATGTAAGTCTTTGGTGCCAAGGCAAACTTTGAGTATCAGTACTTGAACTCACAGAACTGAGTCAAGGCCAAAATTTAGGAATTTTCAGTAAGCTCAAAGACATGAATTCCATGAAGTAAGCTGCAGACAGCAAAAGGAACATCAAAAATACTCAAAGTCCAGAGCCATCCTTATACAAACATCATATACATGTAAACTGCAAAGCTTTTCCCCTTTTGAAAAAAAAAACCAAAAACAACCAAAAACCCCAAAACTTTTGTAAGTTTTTACACTCCACTGATTGTCCAGAGAATAAGCAAGTTAAAAAACTTACCTCAACCTTTTTGTTAAGATCTTTACATTCTTGTACTAAGCAGTCTTTGGTTCCATAAAAAAAATAAACAGCCTATACAAAAAAAAAAACCCAAACAGAGAGAACAGAAAACACTGTTAGAGAAAGACAATACATATGAAGACTATTTGAAATATTCATGTATAGTTATTGTTCTGCAAACCTCTTCTAAAATTCATCCACAACATATCTGCACACCTTCAACTAAGCTTTCTTCATGAGATAGGCTACAATTTGCATAAGAAATTTATTTTCCACTTTAAAATTAAATAGGCAATGTCCTCAAATCATTAACTTTCAAAGCAAATGAGACATTCTAAACAAAAATCTGAACAGCCAGCCACACTCCATAAGCAAGCAAGCAAGCAAAGGCAAGGCAGAACACTTGTGCGTGGGCTGGAAACGTGTTTTACCTATGGAATCCACTCCCCAAGAAAAAGGAGCGAACTCTTAAAAAGGAGTGAACTCTTAAAATGGCATGACAGGAAGCAGGGCAGTAAAGCAATGCAAAGCAAAAAGTAGCCTTAAATCAAGTCAACAACTACAAGGAGAAAATGTCACTTTTTCAAACACACCTTATTAATAATTCTGCTGGAAAAGAGAGAGGGAGTCTTCTCACGATGAGCATGAAAATTTAAAGCCATGAGAGCATCAGGTCCTATAGAAAAGTAGTTGTTCATTGTGAATACCTATAAGACAGAACTTCTAGTTATGGTCTTATTAAATACCATTATTATGTTTTAAGAGTCACATGTGTTTAATGGGAAGTAGGTAACCAGAAAAATAAGTGTAAACATACAGGTATTCCATAAAATCCACATTCATACTTGAAAACCATACCTTTGGTTTCCTTAAGTTGTAATATCCTTTGTTTGTTACTTGAACCTTCCATCTGAAAAACAACAGCCATTACTTAGACTCATGACAGACTGTTCTCACTTAGTATCAAAGCTGTAGTTAGGAAGCTCTTATATATGTTGGCATCAAGTCAAGAGATTCAAATTTAGTTAAATTATGAAAGAGTTAAGCTTTGTAGAACAACTAAATAAAGACTATTTTGGACCTCAGTAGTTTTGTAGTTCCCTTCAGCAACAGTTGTATTTCTTTGGCATACACTGATGCAACTGGACATCAGTAGAGCTATAGCAGTATTTGGTTCTACAGAATTTATCTTTTCACTGTTACTTACCTGTCTAGTTTGATTCCGTCTGCCTCCATGACATTTCGTAAGATCTGCTCTACAGGGACTTCTCCAGCATAACCTGCACCCCAGCCCAGTGTATTAGACAGGTCATTACCTGTTCCCAGAGGTAAAATTGCAACTTGTGGAATATACCGTTCTTGCCCCTACGACACAAAAACACTGCATATTAGCTCCTTCTTCAGCACTCATTTCCCCCCTTTTATCCCCAAATGTTCAGGTTAGATAAATATCATTAACCTTCATAGCAGCCTGTTACACAGTGCAGAGCAATAGAGCTGGCAGCGTTAGTACAGCAGATGGCACATCTAAGTACTTATCGGAGGGATAATGCAAAGGAAGGAAAGAACACAAACACAACGTGGAAACAATGCATTATTAATACCAAACAGAGTATTCCTTCAAAAGAGTGATACTTTGGATCTAGAACTGGAAGCCTGAACTTCTCATGTTTTCCTGATTCTACGCTGCTGACTTGCTGCAGTGGTGGTGAGTTACTCACACCGATACTGCACATACCTCTGGAAAGTGATATGGACATTGAGATGTAGCACACAAGGCTGTGAACCATAACAAGACACCAAAATGCTCTTACCAGACTGAAGTGAGGTAAGGTCTAAAACAACAGATGCCCATAATACTAGAGTATTCAACCACAGACAGAAATTCACATACTCAAAGGAGGAAAGTCAGTACCTAAGTTTCAGAGCTGCCACATACACACACAGATCCAACTGTCATCGACAGATGGAGCAGATGATAATCACCTGTGCAGATCACAGACTGACAGAAGCAGACATTCAAAACGGCCACCTTAGCAAAAGTCTTTGTTCTCTTTCCCACAGAAAGGTGAACAGTTATTTCAGATGTGCCACAGCCTTTGAAAATCAGCTGTGAAAAGTACTGGCAATAAGTGGTGTTATGGTTACTATTTTTTCAAGAAGAGTTATCAGCTAGGTAACCTGCATTTGAGAGTCAAGATAAATGAAGGGAGCAAATAACCTACTGCTGATAATAAAAAGGTTTTGCTGATAAACTCAACAGTATTTATGTAACTCCAATGACTCAATCTGAAGAACCCAGATTTCATCAACTATAGTGGTTCTGAGGGACAATATATCAACTGTCCAAGACCATGTAACTATATACTCATCTTCATTAACCTCTACAGTTAAACTTGGTTGCACTTCTACTTCATCAGTACATAAAAATTCTCAAAAAAGCTCAGTTTGACTATGCATGAAGTTGTAATAATGGTCTTCAACTACAGCATTTCATTTACTAACAAGAAAGCCACAGGAAAAACAAAGCACAAAACACATCAATATAAGAAGAGTAACTTTCTTCCTTTTATCACTAGAGAAAAAGTTTATTACATAAAGCACTAAAGCCCTAGTAACTGTTCTTAATTTTTAACTTTCTCAGGAGTTCTTAGTAGTACCCTGTAAATGGGAATATCTTCCATTTCAAATCAAGAGTAAACATACAGCTTATTTTTTCCTTCTCTGCCTGCTGTTAATAGGTAAGGCTGCAGACTGATAAGATTCTTTAGAACATACAGTAAGGAGCAGAAGCAAATTACTGCACTCATTCACATACTAGCAATATAACCAGTACAGCCAGCAAAACTATGAGGTTATTATAAAAGACTGAGTGTGCTGGGAGAAATAAGAAGTCAGAGCACATTAGCCATTATTAGCAATGCCATTTACGACAAAGTAAATCTGTTTAGACAAACAGGAAAGAACAATGCATAAAATATTCTGCAGCTTGTTCTCTTATTGTTTTACAGAAAAGAACAACTTTAAATATAATTTTAAATCTAAATGAACTACAGAGACTCACAACAAGATGCATTTCCCCCTGCTCCCAAACACAAATAAGCAATTCTGCCAGTATTTCTCTGCAGGCTTATTCAGGAAGATGAAAACAACAAATGCAGGTAAGAGATTAGGTGTGGCTCCAAAACTCATTTTGCCATCAGACATCTTTTAATTTAAAACACAATACCTTTATCTTCATTTCGTCAATTGCATCCAGGACCCAGCCTACTGTGCCATCCCCACCACAGACAAGAACCCTGACAGCATTGCGAGGCAGCAAGGTACAAAGTTGGAGTGCTTTAGCAGGTGCAATTTTGCTTAGATCAAATACCTAGAAGAAAGGAAAGTAAGTTCACAGAACATGGCTCAGGATTTGCCTCACAGACAAACAACTTCAAGAAGCTCATTCTAATGCAAAACAAAGATTCTCCATGTACAATATTACACAGCAACTGAGCCGACTTGACTTTTATGAGCACGATTTGGTTTCCCAAATTCACAGTAGAGCTCCAGCTGCTTCACTAGGAATAAATGCCACCAATAAACCAAGCTGACACAGTCCTAAGAAAAGTCTCTATCTAGAGGCGTTATGATGAATTCTGTAAAGATGAAAGACTTAAAATAAAAGCTATTTTTAAATAGCATACAAAGAGGTTTATTCTTTAAAGCCTTATTGGAATGCATTTAAAACAAACACATAGTGGTTTCTATTGGGCTGTATTCTAAGGCTGGCTTTTGAACTTCAAAGGAAGGGTATTAAGGTGCAGCCAGGAAATCCAAGGAACTGCCTGCCTTACATCAACATCCTGTACCATCCCAGTGGATTTTAAGGGGAAAGCAGCAACACAAAGCAGCAACTGTAAACACTGACGTTTTCACAAGTGAAGTGAGGATTTAAACAAACAGGTTTCAAATTAAGAAGATCTTAATATTTCATTTTCTAAAAATTGTACATTGTTTCAAGAGCCAGATATCTATCATAAACAGAATTACTGCCATGTATTAATATAAATAAAAAACTGGACCAGTATTAGAACCGTAACAAACATGGGAGTAGGAGGACCCTCTGCACTTTTGCCCTCTCTAAATAAACCTATTCTTTCTTGAAGAATAAAACGCATGAATTTGTTTCCTTTGTGATCCTACTGCCATTGTGTAAACAAAGTTTTGTTAATCCTAATTTAAACTTTTATTTTATCATAGTGGCTTTTCACCGTAAATACCTGAACGGGGTTCAGCAGAATTTTAAATTCTCCTAGTAAAGTTTCACCCATGTTGTTTCCACTACGAGTATTAGCCAGTATGATTACTGGCATCCAGTGTTTTCTGCAGTAAGGTACTACCTGCAAAAAGGTAAAAGTCAGTCAGTCACACCAATACTGCACTTTTGAAAATAGTTAAAGCTTTGCTCCAAAACCTGTCCCCTGTAAGTGCTGAAATGAGGAAACTACCGATTAGCCTGAAGCAGTCAAACGAGAAACAAATACTTCTGACGCACCAAGGTTGAAGATTTCCATTCTACAGTGCCCAGGACAATAAATACTACAATATTATGAACACAGCAGCAGAAAAATCACAAAACATTCAAGGAAGTAAGGTACCCAAATCTCAGTGTTGTTTTGGAGTAACAAAATCCAAATCTTTGCTCATGCTGTGACTACCATGTTAAGAACATGACAAACACCTCTGAATTAACACTCCAAATACTTCATATACGTTGAGGCATTCACCTGATAGTTACTCACCTGACAAGGTACTGAGTTCGAGTTTTAATGTGCAGAGTGGTTTTTTTAATATATTAAAAAAAACAAGAAGCAGTAGACAATTACCTTTTCATAATTGGTTCTTTTGTCTTTACGCATCTGGTTGATTGTAGACAGATAGTATGGTGGGATAATTAAATCTCTGAATTCTCCAAACGTACACTCCTCAGTCTTTAAATAATCCATCATGCATTCATCATGTACAGTGTACTGACACCACACACATCTGGAGAAAAGACAAAAATACGTGAAAAAAGTACTCAAACAACAGGCACATCAATTTTGCTCACTTATTTTAGATACGTTAACTTTCTGAAAAGTACTTATGTTCACATGCACCATTATAAGCAACATTTTAAGCACATCATGGAGAAAACCATGCATTACCCGGAAGTTTACATGACTATGTATTGGCTACAGAAAATTACATAACTAGGTCAGGTACTTGCAAGTCTAGAAAAGCGTTTGAATTCTGTGGAAAAAAACCCAACAGTTTTAAAGGAATTCTATTCTTTTTAACTCCCAGACCAGGTGCTATAAATATCCTCCTGTATTGCTTGCAGTATTAGGTTACACTGGGAGCTTGTGTGAGAAACTGAACTCCCACCCATCCTTGAAGAGCACACTTAAAACACTAGAGTTCAATTTATTAAAGTGTTACTAGTAACATTAATGTATTTCTTAAGATTGCCAACACCCCTTTAAGTCTGAAACCTAAAAGGTTACGCAGTACTGTACCAGGCTGATGGGATTTTGTTATGCAAAACTGCTCAGCTTTTTGACCTATTCTAAAAGCTGTCCTGGAAAACAGAGCAGAACAAGAGGAAAGACTGCAATATGCACTGCCAGCCTCTGCAGAATGTTAATCCCCATTTGCTACGTCCAAACCCTTGGTTTAAGCAGCTGTGCAAGCTATTTTTGGAGTCTTTCTGACTAATCCAGCACACAACAAGAGTGGCAATGATACTTGCCCTGTATTGTGATTTTCTTCTTTTCCTCTTCTTCTTTTCTTCTCCCTTTGCCTCCAAAACCCTCTCCTTCCCTCCTCTCCCACACACACTCAAGGTTTTGTTTCTGATAGTATGCTCATTTACACAGCAATTCTGCTTACTTACCAAGCAGTCTGACAGTATCACACAGAAGCCAAGCAAAAGCTAGCAGAATATATGCTGGGAAGATGACATCCTTTCAGAAGGCTGAAGTAACACTTACACTACACCTAGAACCTGGGTCACTACCACTGTATTTTGGCATAACATGCTACTACCTGTCATGCTGACTTTGCAAGCAGCCTTACTGAGGACAGTGCAAGCCCTTTCAACGGTCCCTTGAATTTTTTTGACACTCTTAACATGTGTCTAATCTATAAACAATAGATTATATTACAGTAGCTTTTAAAAGTTCCCATTAGCTTTTTTTGAATACTCTCAGAAATGAACATAAACCAGCTATAGGACAGTTTGTTCCAGTTACATTGAGCAGACACCAATTTTGCAGAGACACTTACGCATTTTGGTGCTCTGAAGTGGGAGCTGTGCCACTCAAACTGCTCAGGCTATCCGCTATAGGAATGGCAAGTGTGTTAGAACCTTCCTAAGGTCATCCCCTAAAATATAAGCTCTCTTGGACATAGAGAGCCTTTCATATGTAATTATACCGGAGCTGTGCATCATGCTGGAGTAATGCAATTAAGAGAACAAGGGGACGTGAGATGCAATGACACACTCAATCTATGACTCAAATTACCCACCAGCATCAATTTTAATTTTAGGTTCTTTGAAGTTGTAATTTTAACAGAGTTTGATGTTTTGACTACAGCAGGATCTTCTTTGGGGTAATGCATTCCAATAATCCTGTGGGAAATACAATACTGATACGGCATCGTACTTTCTCATATACAGTCAAATTCCCGTGCAGTACCTGTAGTCGCAGAGCTTGGGCTGTGTGCCACACTGTTGTTTGCATATCATACAGCAGCAGCAGAGCGGGACATTGCCTCTGATCCAGTGGTGCGGCATTGAGCTGTGGGCTCCACCATCGCTCCTCATCATGATTTCCTTGCAAAGGAAGAGCTGGTCAGCCTTCTTGAGGCAGCCTTCGCTGACACGCAGCCCGCAGCCGGTGCAGAAGGCACCCTGAAGGATGTGCTGGGCACACACGCAGCAGTAGGAGGGCTGCCCGAAGAGGTCCGTGTAGTGCCAGTCATGCTTGCTCTTGCGAAAGATGTCCCGTATCAGCACCTGCCGCCGGGACCGCTGGAAGCTGCACCACAAGGTGATCAGCACCGGCAGGATCACCGAGCAGAGAGTCCAGAACACCAAGCTCCAGTCCGCCACGGCCGAGGAGGAAGCGCCGCCGTTGCCCACCACCCCTGCCATTCCTCAGCAGCTCGGCCGTGCTAGCCTAGCCCCTCACACCTAGCCCCCTCACACCGGCCTAGCCCCCCTCACACGTAGCCCCTCACACCAGCCTAGCCCCCCCCACACCTAGCCCCTCACGCCGGCCTAGCCCCCTCACACCTAGCCCCTCACGCTGGCCTAGCCCCCCTCACGCCGGCCTAGCCCTCCACACCTAGCCCCTCACGCCGGCCAGGCGGGCAGCAGGCCGAGCCCGGGAACGGCCCCCTCGTTCAAGGGGCCGCTGCGCAGCTTCATTAAGCATCTTTTAATCCCTTATTAGGGCTAAGCACCTCCCTGCCCCGCACCCGGCCTACC
>JAVJGI010000001.1:122289020-122334526 GCA_035590275.1 Ibycter americanus | reverse complement strand
CCTCCCTCAGCTGCTCCCCATCAGCCCCAGGCCCCCGCCCCAGTGCCCATCTCTGGACACGCTCCAGCCCCTCTACGTCCCTCTTGCAGTGAGGGGCCCAAAGCTGAACCAGGATTCGCGGTGCAACCTCACCAGTGCCGAGTGCAGGGGGATGATTGCTGCCCTGATCCTGCTGGCCACGCTGTTTCGGACACAAGCCAGGATGCTGTTGGCCTTCTTGGCCACCTGGGCAAGAAATTAGAAATTAGCAGGAATACAGCTCCCATCTATGCTTATGCTTAATATACCACCACAATTATATAACATCCTATATAGTAAATATAATATATATTAAATACAAAATAAATAGAACAGTAGAGAAGTTGGATGGAATTCGATCCTGTACTGCAAGAAGTTATGTGTGTACATACAACACTCAGTCTATGGTTTAGTTTTAGGTAGCCCTGTGAGGAGCAGGGAGTTGGACCAGATGATCCTTATGTGTCCCTTCCAGGCTGAGATAGGTGATGATTCTAGATGGAGAGCTAAGGGAGTTAGGGCTAGAGGTGTGTCTGATGGCTGACTTCTGTGGCTCTGTCCTTGCCACTTCCCATCTTACCATGATTAGTAACAAACACTTGTTAAGGAATTCCAACCTTCTTTTTTTTTTCTTTTTTTCTATACAGCAATGTTGGCTTTCTATAAGAAACCTCAAATGTAAGAGCATTTGTTTTTCTCACTAAATGTCAACGTTTTCAGTAGAAAAGGAAATATCTTCCGATAAAAAACCTATCCCCTCCTGCCTTGTGGAACATGGAGATCTTCCCCTGTGAATGAAGGTGCATGACTGCTGTATCCCTGTGCACAGTTCTACCACTGTCTGCAGGAGAAAAACAGATTTTGTATGGGTTCTTTGTAACAGGATGAAATGAATGCTGGGATGAACCCACCTTCGTTCATCTATTTTAAGCAAAAGCTTTTTGTACTAGGCCAGATCATGCTGAGCTGCGGAATTTAATTTGCAATTCTTTGTGACATTTTTTGACTTCTACAGTGTTGTTTCAGTCAAAAAGCCTGTTCAGTTACAGACAGCAAGATCTGCCATCTCTGATGATTTTAAAAATACCATTTATGTTATCAGCAAGTTTTAATCTTACTTTGACTGAGACCCTGCTTTTTATCATGTGGCATCTTCTCAGTCATATAGTTCTGTTCTCCGTAAATTCATAATGCAGTCTCACGGGGGATTTGAGCCAAGTCTCCCTGTGCTGCGAGGAGAGAAAGCACAGTAAAAGGCAGGATACTAATGCTTCCTGCTGGCACCCAGTCACCCTCTGCTCAGCACAAAGAGCAGAGAACTGGATGACAGCGGGAATTCTTGGCCAGTGCAAAGGGCTTATGCTACAGCTTCCATTCCTGCGACGCCTACTGTGCAAAGCAATGGGGGGTTATTTTGCAAAATCTAGTTTTCACAAAGCATACCAGCCCACATGCGCTGGGACTGTAACTTTTTAAAAGTAAATGTTGTTCCTGGTGGAGGTCAAGTTTTTGGTACATGGCCCACTTTAGTTTGATAACTTGTTGCTTACACCAAACCTCCTATAAATGAGTATGGGAAATGCACATTATTTTATGTATCACAGAAAGACCAATAAGCGCTCATGCATGCTACTTATTGGAACCCTTCAGAGTACTGCCACATGATCCTATAAGGGGTTAATGTTTTTTAATCAGCAGGAATCAATTTTCAAAAGAGGCTACGACAGACCTGTCTGTGAGAATCCTTCTGTGCCCTCAGCACCAAGAGAGGCTTCTGTGTGGAAATGCAAATAAGAAATGCGTATGAAGAATTCCTTATTTATAAATATTGTTGTAAAATTCTGGTGCAACACCTTTAATGATCTAGATGATATCATTCATTAAATATTGCTAGGTTGGGGCAAGCTGACTAGCAACACTATTTCACTATATTTGATAATTTTAAGTGGTAAATTAATTGCTCTTATATAAGCTGTAAAATTCTCCTAGTTCATTATCCTGACATTAGACTTCAGTGATTTCATAATGAAATTACTTTTTCTTTTCTTGAAATAGGAATATATGCTTTACCTCCAGCGCTTGGAGCAGAGATCAGAAGAGCAGTTCCTTGAACACTGGTTAAACCCACATTGCTACCCACACTGCAACAGGGATTTAGTGCATCCGATCTAATGGTTTTGTCTACCGTTCAATCGGTATATATATTTCTTTTATGGTGCATATTTCTTTCTCCATAATAACAGGCAGAGCCACAAACTGGAAGAGGAGTGAATGACTCGTGGCTGGAGGAAGTACCTTGTGCTGAAAAGTGTTTGGCAACAGAGCAGTGGCAGGGAACATAAGTGCCCTAGGCATCAGCTGTGCCACTGTAGTTCTGTTCATGTTAATGAGACATTTGATTATGCATTTCTCTGCTATATGGATATAAGTTGGTGACTGCACAGCATTCTTATTGATGTTCCTTTCCTGTCTGCTTGTGCTCCTTTTCCAACTCATCTATTTAAGTCTTGTACTTGTTCACTTAGCTGTCAGTAGGACTGTGGCAGGACTAATCTTATAGTTGTCATCCTTGAGATACTTAAGATGCAGTCTGACCTGCTAGGAGTTGAGCCTGTTCTGCAGTATCAGAGCTATAGTAATTTGCTAGCTGCCGATTTTTTAAATGGATTTCACTATTTAGTACACATGCTGGTAAACATTAACATAGAATATTTTCACAGAAGTTGCATGGATTATTAGTTCTGTTTATGATTTCCAACATCAGTGTAACAGGCAGCATCATTTGCTTTATTGCCTCTGTTTATCATATGCATCATAGAGTTCAATGGGAAAATAGACTCCAAAGCACAGCTCAGTCACCAGGCACTGCTCACAAGCCAATCGGTGACAAAATGACACATCCCAATAGTACTCCATGCACATTAGGTTTGTGATATGGTCATGCTTTTTTTTTCCTTGTGTGTTTTGCATGCACTATCAACTTATCACTACATTAAAAAAATATGATGTATTGAGGTAAGGAGCATATAGGATTGTAAATGATAAGTATTAATCATAAACTCTTTCAATTACCCAGCAGCCATTTGTGATGCCAAAAAAAAGAAGATACACCTACATCTGTGTATTTTTATCACAGGATAAGCCTTCCTGCTTGCATTCTTTAAGCAGACATGAAATTTGTCAACTGGGATAAATTTGAATCATCACCATAACAGTGATGCTGTATCACTCACAGTTAACTTTTTAAAGTAAAAGTTGCAGATTTAGCTCTGTATTTTCAAAAGAATTTAAGCAGTGGAATACAGAGATGGTGTCTGTCAGGGATGACCTGTTTCAAAAGACAGGAAGTTTGCTTACAATTCTGCTATCTACTTGTACCTGTACATATCTAAATACCTTTGAAAATCTGGATGTTGTGGTAGACTTTGATGGAGCTATGTTAATTCCCAATAAGCCAAAGGTCTGAAACTTACTTTAAACCAAAACCATAAAATTCCCAAACCTTAGCCCTAGGAGGTAAGTTGGCAGTTTTAAAAAAATCTTCCAGCTGAGACACAGTTGAAACCTGGCTCACTTAGCTATTGCATTTCTCCACAATAGCTGCTTACAGGTAATTGTGAAGAATTAATGTTAGAAAAGTGCTTAAATGATTTGAAGCCCTTTATAATGTGGCCAATATCAGCATTTTTTTAAATTATATTTTCTTTTTTTCCTGCAGATCTCTTCATGGGCGCTGAGGAGGATATATATTATGATTGTGTTAAGGAGGACAAGATTATTCCTGCATTGGCTGCATGCTCATTGTAGAGCTGAACCTCTTTGCAATACAGTGCAATCTTAGTGATATAGCAAAACTTCCAACTATAAATGGCTAGATATGTTATAGACCACCACATATCTTCTACCAGTAATGATTGCGTGCCTGAATAAATAAATAAAGCGTTTCTCCAGTTTCTGAGGTATGGACAAGAATAAATCACTGATTAGTCCTACAGTATGCTTTTTAAGGGTACAGCTTTAGACTGGCTGAAGCAAAATGAACTTAGAGGGAGAGGTCCACAGGAAACTGGAGAATATAAGAAGCATGAAGAGAAGGCCAGCTTTCTGGATTTTGGAGGAATCCTTAATTACAGTTTCCTAGGTTAAAAACAACATTGTATGAAGACATAACATTTATGCAACACTAATCTACGTTTAATTGCCTGATGAGTACTTCATGTATTGTTTCATAATAAAAGCTTGATTCAAATCCATTTTCAGATGACCTTAGTCTCCCATACTATACGCTGACAAAAATCACTGGAAGTGAGGCTCAGTGTTGTGAAGTCCTAAGGAAATGTCAGAGGACTTTCTAGGATCATCAGCTGGGAAGCACTGCGGTGCAGTCCAATAATTTTGTAGTTTCTCTGCACTACTTTTCCTTTTCCTTTATAATTCTGCCAGCTCAGGCACATGTATCCAGCCATCCCTTTTCTGTCTGCATGCCTTTATAACTTATGTCTTAGTATAGAGTATCTTGTATAGTCAGATGATAAACATGTGACATCAGCAAAACAGCATGAAAAATGTCTTGATGGCTCTTACATGACTGTTATGATCTGTAATGGCAATAGAATTAGTTATGAATGGACCAAAGTAGCTTTCAGAGTTCCTCACTGCAGTCACACTGAGAGCCTGAGGACTGCTAGCGAAATAAACCAGTTTTATGAAGATACATAAGCTAATTATTGCTGCAACAGGGCATTTGATAGGCTGAAATAGATCAACAGTCCTAGTATACTTTCCTTCCAGTAAGAGAGCTCTCCTAGATGACTCAAGGAAGTAATTTAAATCTCAAAGCATCAAAGGCTTGCTTTCCCCTACTGTCAAGATGAAATCAGAGATTAAATCTGGGAGCGTACAAAAGTATAATCAGGCTGCTATTGTGTGCTTCATTCATAATACTCTCAATACATAGATATCAATTTGCATATCTCTATTGAAGTTAAAGTCATTAGGTGAAATCCTGGCTCTGTTTTTTCTTGTGCAGTGAAAAAATCATACCAATCCCAATTATGTCAACTTTCACCCAGTGAAAGTTGATTTAAGTACTTCTCTGAAATAAAAGAACTCCCACCTAGTTATATTCAGTCATGAGTTAGATAACTAGTAAGGTTAAATAGTAGCTTCTAGGTTCACCTCAGTAACACTGAGCTAATTCTAAAGCAAACATGTGGAATAGAGTTTGTTTATTGTTTCTAAGTTTGTTTTTCCGCATTAGGGCTGAAGGATCTCATATAGGTATCTCCAGAGAAAAGTATTATTAAGTCTAATTTACAAGGAGAAAAGTAGAAACATAGAAAGGTGAAGTACTTCCAGGTCCTTGTTCCATGTTCCCTCCCACTTCATAAGGGAAAAATTTTGGTATAGTTTTGATAGTCTTTAGCCCACATTTGTGTCAGGCCAGTTCAATTTGTGTCACAATTTGTGTCAGGCCAAAGGACGAAAGAGCCAGCCCATATTTGCACTCAGATTCAAATAAAAACACTACCAGTGTTTCTAGAATTCCAGCACTTTGCTTCTTTACAAAAGTAAACTCTCTTAAAAGTATCTGCGCTTCTGTTCTGTGGTAGAGCTGACCACTGAAGTGCCTCCTGGTCCATCAAGACCAGAAAAACAGCAGATACCATACAGGAAAGTTTGAAACACAGAGAATAAAAAGAGAAAAAAGTGTAAAGAAAAAGAGAACAGAAAATTATGATGAGGGTAAAGAAGAAAAATCTAGACTGAAGCCTATCACTGCCTCTGTAATCTTGTGATCACGAAGAATGTAGCCAAGATATTTCTTTTTAAGACATCCAGTTCTTCTGCCAGATTCAAGCAGCCAAGTTCTCCATCGATACAAATTAAATTGGGCCCTGCAAGTAAACAGAGAAACACCCTTCAACCTACCTGAGAGACAGCCAAAGAAGAGGCGGCCATCACAGCACAGAAGACTTTCGTAAGTTTGCTCAGCACTGGCAAACACTGAAGTATAAAGAGAGAGGGAAGGCATGAGTGTGACTGCTTTAGACTACTGCCATGGATGCAGCAGCCCCTTACCCTGCTTATTACACATTTCTGTATGTCCATAAAATATATACAGTTTTACATGTAATCCAGCAGACTAATAAAAGAACAGGATCTTAGGGTCAGGTATAAATAAACTAACTCAAGCATTTATTATGACTCAGCAGTGAAAAAACTCATACATAATTAGCATAAAAAGTTAACACTGCATAAACATTGTATTTAGTTATAGCTACAGAAATTGTGTAATCAAGCTCTTTTCAGAGCCCTTCAGTGTGGCTGCTCTACTGTGGTTTTATTCTCTTCCTTTACACAGATCCTTCCTTCAAAGCCATGTTGTGCCAAGCTGAACTAGACCAAGTGTGTTCAAGGACTGCTTGGAGGTTTATTTTTCTCCACGTCAAATCTTGGGTGAAAATGCTAGACTTTTACACATGCACGAAAACCATTAGCTTTCCTACTGGGTGAAGAGTTATGACAATCTATATGACATTAAGTAATTAGAATTTGCATGTGAAAGCCACGGGAGGGCTTAATATAATGAAAATAGGAAGAACAAGTGTTGTGAAAGTTGTATACTGAAGATGGGCAAGGGGGCAAAATAGTTGGTTTCCAAATGCTTTTACAGAAAAGGATTAGAACAGACCTGGGAAAATCTGTCATCTGTGAAAGAGATAAACGTATCACTGGCTTTAATCGCTCACTTGTTTAATGTTTCAGTGCCTGCTAACTTTGCCTTTTCTCATCTGAAAAACTGCCCACTAGATGCCACTGTTTCTGCGCATAAACGGGAGGGTCTCAGCCCTCGATGGCCGTTTGATTCAAAATGCTGCATCCCTCCTTCTCCCCCCTTGGGTTTTTACTTCTTTTCTTAAAATGTTCAGCTCAGATGATTGAAATAAGAAGTCACCTCTGAACCGTAAAAAAAAAAAAAAAGGCCTTTAGCAAATGGCTGATTTTTTCCCCCTTTGGATCCAAGATTGCTGTGAATGCAGATGCTAGCGTGGGGTCTGCCTGGTTATGTGAATACACTTACTTAATGCCATAGAAAGAAATGGTTGAAGGTTTCTGCACAGCACATTGTAGTGGCTTGTGACTTTTTACTGTCTGCCATTCAAACACAGATCCCAAGAAAGGATTTTGTGTGTTTGCAGGAGCTCTTCCCTCTCAGAGTAGGTCCCATTTGATCTATCTTCAGTAAGCCCAAAATGTCAGCTGCAGACTAACTAATTGGTAAAAGCATCACTTTTCACAGCATGACATTAGCTTAGTACATTTATTATCTTTAGCAGCTTGAGGGACTATGTGTTAGGTGCTGTACAAACCCATACTGAAAAGGCACGCTGTGCCCAGGGCTGAAATGTAGTACCCCTCTATAAAAGTAGATAAATAATATCAACTGTAATTTAAATACAAAACTATTCAGGGAAAAGAGACAAAGGCTGGAATTTTTGAAAGCATCGACTTCTTCAGCAAGGCCAAGACTAGAAGATTTTATCACAGCCAGATAAATAGTGTATGAAGCAGTTCTACTATTGCCACTAAGCAATGCAGCAGTTCAACTACTGGGCTACTTCAGCCAGACCAGCTTACTGTTTAGGAGAACATGCACTAGAAGTACTGTCTTACTAAGGCTGGAATTTCCAGAAATTTCACTCAAAGCAAGTCAATCACTTGCTTTGTTGGAAATTCACTTTCACAGTGGTGAAGGTAATGGTAAATGCAAAATGAAACTTACCAGTTCATATTTTAGATGATACAGCATTTGTTTGCTTCTCATGGTGAGTGTCCCCCACTGCCCATGATGACAGTACTGCTTCTCTGGAGCATTTCTGAAAGTGAACATGAGAGACAGAGACAAAGCAAATGCCTGTAACACTCCAAAATGATGTGAACAGAAATGCTATCCTGCAGTGCTTTGGGGCTTTTTTTGCAATAGTTACAGCCTTGGTTTGAATGTTAGAATCTTGTTTTGAATCAAGACTTGTTACTCTTTGTGAATGAATGAATGAATGCATAAATAACTTCTGAAGTGGTGGGGTGAAGCTAGATTTATTGAATATGATCACTGCAGTAGGAAACTAGCTGAAATTCTCAGTAAAAACTTAATTTTTAATGACTAAAGAGATCAGAGTGGACTTTAGAAGTGTGTCTGAGCCTTTTATGGTCTAAAAAGAGTAGAAAATCTTGTAAGAACTGTGTCTTGAGATTTCTGGTATGTGATTAGAAATGCTGAGTGATCTGTCTTCTTTCTGACATTTTAATTCTTTTTCAGGTCTGGGGGTAAGGATGTGTACTAAAATGAAAAACAGTAAAAAGCAGAAAAGGTTCAATGAACTCTGAGCTAATACGACTGTTCTTATTCTATCAAACAGGCATGTCCAGCCTAGTGTAGGCCCAACATGAAACCAAAAGTTTGAACTAGTGGTATTATTGCAAATCTCAAGCTCATCTTGGTACTTCCCATCTTTTTTTTCCCAGGATATTTCAGTGATGGTCAGTTGAAGTACTTTTTTTTCCCCAAATTTGGGGAGATTTGGATCTAAGGATCCATTTGGGCACGTCTCTCTTGCACAATGTATGCAACATGAGCATCATACACATGCCTTTATTAAACTGAGTGAGCCAACCTTAAATACAGGAGATCTTAGACCAAAGACAAAGTGGGGCAGAATACTGCTTCATTTTAAATTTTTCAGAGAACAGCAACTATTGACTGACTTCAAAAAATCAATTCAGCAAAACACTCCAAATGTTCACAATGTATTCAGCTTAGAGATTGGCTCTTGAACTCTTTTGGTGTGATTGAATATATGCCTATAGCACCTATGGAACTGAGACCAGAATCCAGCCCACAAAATGCCTGGATTATCACATCCACAGCACTTCTACTGTCCAGACACCAACAGAGCTCAATATTCCACTTAATGTGATCAGGATGTACTTCTATATACTTCCCATACACTGTATAGGATTAGTTCCAACATCATTAATAAACTTCAAGCAGATTAGAAAAATTATTCACATAATTATTTGCAGAGTAAGAGCTTGTCCTAGTTATTTAAGATATACAGTTCTAGTACACAGATTTACCCCGTTCAACCAGCAGATTGCTCGTGTGTTGGTGGGCCAGTTTTACTTTTTGGCCAAAACCAGCCCTAACAGACAAAGCTCGACTACTTTGAGTGTTGTAGCCTCTCTCGATCAGTTAGAGGCACAGCTTAAACTAAGCCCTGCAGAATGATGGGTTTGCCCCTATAGCTGAGAGACACTGGGCCAGGCAAGGTCCATAAGATGACTATAGTAGAGCTCACCTACCTCACAGGGATCTGAGGTGCAATCAGTCGTGGGTGATTTAAAAAAACAGGGTTTGCTGCATACCTGCATAGAAAAACCACCAAACATAAAAGCAAGCCTTAGCAGTAATAGGAATGGATCAAATGTAAATAAAGCATTCTTAAATTAATGATGAACAAAGATGGGATTTATCTGCTCTTCCTAGGTCATGATTCCTTTAATTCTAAAGTAGATTCTCAAAATAGGCATTCTACTAGTGTCCATTTATTGTCGTTGATTATGGAGGTACCCAAAACCTATAAAAATTGTAACTTTTGGAGCTTTCTCAAAATCTGATCCTCAGTATTTATGCAGAAACAGCCATTGTGTAGCACTGGCATGGCTATTTTTATGCTCAGACACCTGTGCTCATGGTACTTTGAACATTTTACTCCTGGGGCTGAAAACCATTCAATGCTTGTGAAGTTCTGAATTCCACTTGGCAGCATCTTTGTCCACAGCTAGCCAAAGAGCCTGGCAGGTGCCTGTGGAACATCTGGGAGGGAGAATCCTCACCCTCCAGTCACAGAGCAATAGCAACATTTTCCTGTGCAAGCAAATCTTGCCTAGGATGTGGCAGATCCTTCACAGCACATGGTTTGGCTATACCTAGCCTGGCATAAGGACGGAGCTCTCCCTCCTGGCCCCAGCTCTTCCACCTGCTCTTTGCACCGCTCAGGGATTGCTTCGTAAGCGCAGCGCCGTGCAAGAAGTCTCCCGTGCAGAACACACCACGGATCTGTTCCCCCAGGAGACCCTTTGCAACCATGGGCAAGATCTGACATTCAGAGTATCACAAGGAGGGGTAAGGTATAAACCCACAGGATTTTAAGCAAAATAGGTGGCAATTTTACCTCTGACACAGACAAATCTGAAGTCTGAAATTAATCCAGGCTAATAGTACGGCTTTCAGCCCCATTCCTTTGAATCAGCTTGTGCTTGGAAGCAACTGGGTACGTTGGGCAATATTGGTGACGTACCACATGATCCATAATGGGAGAAAGATTTCCATCCTACTGCTATGCTTCTGTTATCAAAACATGGCTCATAAGCCTATAAGTAATTAGCAGAGCACTTTTTTTTTTTCTGGCAAAGACTCTGATCAAGGTTCTGGGAAAAAAAAAAAAACAGTAAAAAAGAAAGACTAACAGTGACAGCCACAGGATGAGCTGCAAAAAGGGTTTTGCTCAATTTATTGGTGCCATGGTACGCACAGGAACAGCACTGGACTCTCGTTATCTGTAGGGAATGGAACACTCCATCAAAACAGGGTCAGGCTGTTTCTGTAGTCATGGAAGAATACCAGTATGATAAATTTATAGGTCCAATGGAAGACTCTTTAATTTACTGGGAAATGACAAGGCATCTGCGGCCAACTTGTAGAAAATTTACTCCTTTATACCTTAGTTATACGCCATTGAATATTTACTCTGAGTCTGCAGATGTATTTGTCATTCATGCAGCATCCCAACCCATAAAAGAGCCCTGCTCAGAGTAGGATGTGTTGGATTCCTCATCTTCCTGAAAAATACAAAAAAAATAAAAACCAAAAATCTTGTGAAATGTTATATTCACAAAGCAAATTCTTCCTGGAAGCAACTGTCAGGTATTTAGGGTTAAATAAGGACAGATTTCTGCACAGCAAACAAAGCGTATCAGGAGACACACCCTTGTGTTTGCACATCAGGGGGACCTGTGGCCCACAACCATACATATGTGTAGGGAATTGTTCATAGCAATACTGTGCAGCTGTAGGTTTGCTTTGTTTCTAGTCTATATTAGGTTATTCTATACTGTCCTCACTGTGTTATCCTGCATTATCTACCACTACTACTTTACACTACAGCGATACTGTATTATCGTATAAGCCACATTTCAAATAGGTCACTGCAGAGGAAAGTGTCAGACTGCACAACAGCCTAATACCCTGATCCACAAGAATCAGAGGCCTTGAGCCTAAAAAAGAAATAATTTAGAAGTAAAATTAAAAAATAAATATTCCAGGTCTCATTCTGTAAAATATGAGTAACTCTTGCCCATGGAAGTCCAATCTTCCACAGGAGTAAAGTTGCTATGGTACATGGTACTCAACCTTATTCTTTTTTCTGTTGTTACCAAATATAATTCTGGTAACTCCTAAATATACTCGTTTCCTTGCTAACACAGAAGGGGCCAACAGGCAGAATACTGTCTGGCATGGATCAAGGTTGAACCGCTCCCGGTCATTATCTCCTAGAGTCACGTGAAGAAACCAGAATCTCTCATTTAGAACACATGGTTCTAGCCCCCACGGATACAAAGAAAAGCTTGAAATGTGAATTGCACACAGCAGATCCTGCCTGTGTCTTTAGGGAGGGAGCAGTTCCAAGATACATGACAGACCTTGTTCTTTCCAATTCTGAAATTTATTGGCAATTCGAAAGAGGGTCAGGTTAAAGTCTGAGGGCAAGAGGCAGCATGAGACACCACGGCAGGCCATAGCTTGCTTTCAGCCTGGCCAACCATGCATGTACATTTATTAATTTCCCAATTGTGAAAACCACAATTTTAGGCTCACAGGCAACAAAATTCATTTCAAAGCAAAAATCAAAACAAATAAATGTAGTAGATTTGTGTCTATATTTATTTTTATATATGTATATATTTACATATATTTGAAAATACTCTAAACTATAGAAATTAATCTTATGTTTCAATAGTGGGTGGTTCTGAATTGTATTTCAGCATTCCAGCTGCAGAAATTCAGGTTTTCAAGAACATTTTCTGCCCAGAGTAAATTTTTTTTTTAAGTCGTCAATATCTGGGAGCATTTCAGTGATACACAAAGTTTTGCTAACATCAGATCTATAGCACCAGAGGAGGTTTGGGGGCGTGGGGTGTTAATAACTGATTTTTATATAAGAGCCATAGCAGAAACAACACTTTTCTTTTTTTCCCCCCTTCTTCTCTGTTTACCATTTGATGCTTTAGAGCTGCTCAGGGAAAGAGAGAAAAATGTCTTCTATTTCACATTGCACAGCTGTTGCGCTGCTTGAGAAAAACATTTTAAATATTAATACTGCTTCGGGGCTAAAAGCATTTCTTAAGAGACACTTCAATGCAATGAATTTCGGCAAAGTGAACAATCACAAAAATAGAGTCAGACCAAAATCCCTACAGCTGATAGTAAGCCAATTTATTTGTTTTTTGGTGCATGCCTACAGAACTCATTATGTGTGATTGTATCACTTACAGCTTTCCAGTCCAACCTCAGTAAAGAATCGCTCATAGATGCAATAGATTATGACTTCTGGAGTCAGACTTGTCTTCCTTTTGCCACCTCAAGCTTTAAGGATGAAGTGGACCATCTCAGTGCTCTCCTCCACACCAGCTTTAGTAAACCAGGAAAACTTCCCTGCAGTTTAGGGTGCTTTTATCAGCTGCACAGCTTCCTCCCCTGGGGAAATTCTGCAGCTGTGGTTAAACTGCCCAGGGAGGTTAAAACTTTCTTACTCATTACTACCAACGTGTCTAAGAGTGTATGCTGTGGTTGTCTTGTTTAACTCAGCCACTGGCCGTCCTGCGTACTAATCATGCCAGCTGCACCTAGGGGTGACTCATCCCAAAGGTACTCACAGTGTTTCATCCTACCCAAGGAAGAAAGAAAGAGGGGTTTCCCTCAAACAAAATAGTCTGACAGTAGATTTCAAATGGTGCACTGAACAGAGGGCACTGCTTTAACTTTGGCTGGGATCCACCCCGAGAGGCATGGGGTAGCATGGATGATATACTGACTGGGTGTACTAAGCACTGCAGCATTATTTATGCACTCACGACTGCTGATGCATCTTCAGTTCTGCTTTGGAAAGAAATCATCCTGCACGGTCTGAAATTCATGGCTGCCAAGGGGTGGGAGGAGGCTACTTCTATCATTTCAGTTGCTCATCTATTTCCTATTTACCAGGGATGACAAGAGCGCAAGCCACCTAACAAATTTATTCCCAAGCTTTTAATTCTGCTCCATATGCATCGACAGCTTTGCTGTTGAAACCACAGTCTCTCCAGAGCAGGTCTGAAGCGAACAGCACCTGTGGCACCAGTCTGTCAGCTGCAGGACACACATGCGCCCAGAATGACTTGCCTGAGCAGAAGGAGAAATGGATTACAGCTCTGGGCTACACACAGTAAATCACCAGCACAGAGAGAGAAGCATGGGGACAACAGAAATACCAAAACGTGCTTTTTTAGAACATGATTCCTTAAATTAAACAAGACAAGAAAATACATGAAATGACAGCAAGGTCACTTTTTCCTTAACTGTTGCTCCAATTTAAGCGCACATGTGTCCCATTTATTTTCAGCTTTGCTCTTCTGCTATCTCTATCCTATAAGAGATAGTTTCAGAGCATTATCAGCAGAGGATGACTACAAAAGATGCTGTGTATTTATTAGCTTATGCACTTTTTGGTAATTTCCTTTTAATTTTGGAATTCAGTTACGGAAATGCCTGATGTTCCCCGTTAAAACCCAGGTCCTGTTACGGTGCACAGTGTACAAACATCTCCCCATATAACGCTGCTATACATTATGTAGACAAACTTACTAACTTCGGACTGCAATGGCTGCGTTCACCCACGTGGTGACAGAGTTGATTAGATGTTGCAATTGTAGTGGTTACGGAAAATCAGGGAGATCAGCATTTACCATAACATTAGCATTCAGACATTGTTCACTTTGTTTGCCTCATGACCAGATTTTATTACCTACAAACCTCACCTTCTGATCTCCTTTGCTATCACAGGAACAATGCATGCCATGGCTCAAATTGATTGTTTTTAGGCTGGGGTACTTAGGAACTATAAATACATCACCTCAACTGTCCTAAAATTTTCAGGGTGGAATAGTGAACTGCACACCCCGAGCAAAACAGTAAATAATCTTAATTCTGCTTTAATTAGCACTAAGAGTTTGCATTTAACTAAAAAGCTCTACAACTGTATATTATTATTAAGAGCCAGACTTTCAATAGAACCTTAAGGTAAAATTGAAGATTTAATGCTTCCAAAAATGCAAGCTCACATTAAGAAACTGTGTGCACCACTCAACTAATGGAGACCCAGCCTCCCCAAACCCAGGAATAAGGCAGCCTGCATGTATGCAGGCATGGAAAACTGTTCTACCAAAGTTTATACAAGGAAAATAGAATCCACTATTCTAAAAGAAGTGTCATAAAGTTTGACGTGCCCATTTAAAAGTGCTTGGAACAGATGTTCCCTGCCTCTGACCAGACAGAAATGTCTTTGCTTCCAGTTTTAATATGCCAACCCTGGGGGAAAAAAAAGGAATTACACTTTCTGGCATTTTAGAGAACATGGGACAAAGTTGGAAGGAGCCCATGTGGGAACAAAGCTGAGGGGGGCGTGATGGGAGGGAGCTAGGGCTGGAAACACAAGGCCTTTGGCTGTATTTTGATTGAATCAGGTGAGGCCAGCAGGGACAAACACTGGGCTGGTTCCTGAGAGCAGAGAGTCCCTGCCTACGGTCTGTGTGGAAACAGCATCCCAGCTTTGCTCTTTGATCCTTCAGCTTAATTCAATCCAGGGACAAATCAAGAGTGAAACTGGGTGTGTAGGTGCAGGTGTGCACATACGTTGGGGGGGATGGATGGAAGGATGGAGACAATGGGCAATCAGTGCCGCCCCTTTTCCCAGCACGTTTCATCCCTGCGCTGCCCCAGCCAGCTCCCATTCCTGTCACACCTTCCCAGGGCCCAGATCTGACACACAGGGGACGTTTTTTTCAACCCCAAGTGCTTATAGAAGCAGAGTTTTGAATTTCGAGCGCCGATCTTCGGGATGCCCGCTTCCCTCGTGACGCTGCAGTTTCACAGGGTGGTTGCAGTGCCAAGGGGCTACACGCTCCCATCACTCATGGACCTGCTTGCTCTGGGGCTGCCCAGCACAGCTGTCTGCTTGGCCGTCAGCCTGTCAGGCAGCCCATGGCACTGCCTGCTCGCCTCAGAACCGTGTCAGGTCGTGCATCAAGTGATGGCTGTAACCTTGCCTGGCTTCTGTCACTGCACTAGTCTGAAACACCGAGCAGATCTGAGTAAAGATCAGTTTGAACTTACAGATAACCCAAAGAGAGTTTCTGTCGCTGCTAAAAGGCCAAACCAAACCTGCTTATGGGACAAAACGCTTTGGCTGTGAGACTGTGCCAGATGCAGAGAAGCCCAAGGCAGCATCAAGTACTTCTTTCTCCCGTGCTCCGAGGCTCTCTTGGCCCGCAGAGGTGTTGCCTCAGGGATTACTGTTGGCACAGTCCTTTCACAGAGCTATTGTCCTGTGCTGAACGAGAAAGATTTGTCCTGTCTCATAAGAGGAAAGTATATGAATTGGCAGAGAAAGGGCAGTGGATGCCAGCCTGAAGGCACCGAGGGTCTGCCTTCTCACTGCGTTTGTCCTTTGGCCACCTACAGGACATACATTAGCCCCTCCGTTGAAGCCTCTGAACTATGGTCCACGGGCCTCCAAGAAGTGACCTAAAAAAATAGCTAGTAAATCTCTGTTGTGGTGCATATGATGAAAATGAGAGACCGCCACAGATTCTGTCTAAATAGAAATTTCTTTTTTCCATCCCTAAAATGAGTCTCTCAGGATTATACACAAATGCCAAAGGGCTGTTGCAAAGAAAACCCAGAATATCCAGTTTGTTGGTCTTTTTTTGGCCTAGTGGAGACGTTGACATTGTGTCGCATGGTTTTCCAGTTCAATATTGCTTCTACTTCAAGATTCAGGAACTGCGCTTAAAAGAAAGTGGCTATTTTAAATTAATTGAATTTTTAACTGTCTCATGTAGCGGTGTCCCCTTAGCTCCACTGTCTGTGTGTCTGTCTGTGTTTTGATCTATGGCAACCATACAGAAATACTGCATTCTGGGATATGAAGTGGCCCAGTGGAGGAGGATATAAACCAGATGTGTAACATATCCAGTGTGCACTCAGTGTACCTCCTGTGACCTGTCTGGAGATGATACAAATACAATCATTTTTTGAGACAAAGAAATAGAAATTAGCTCCAAGAGCAGGGAGGGAATATAACAGACCAGAGCAGTTCAGAGAATAAGAATTATTTCAAGCTACCAAAAAAATTTTTTTTAAAAAAACAAGAGCGAGCACATTTTTTTTATAAATTTTGTAAAGTAAAAAGAAGCTAAGTGTCTTTCTCCTGTGTTTTTATTAAAAACATTAAGATAATTCTCTGCAGGAACCTCCAGTATGTGTCATAAAATCTTTTGTTAAATTCTGTGTATGATCTCTCTCAGAGCACAGTGACAGTAAAGCTGTAAAACTTACTGTCACCGTAAGTTTTATCCTAATAGTGCAGGTATTTCCCATCGGACCATATTTTAGTATTATGATAGTACTCTTCATGGCAAGTCCTAGCAAGCTGATTTTGGAGGTTCCATCTGCAAATAAAACCCCACTTCAGGACAATTTTTTTCTCCAACAAGGGATTTTAAGTTGCATGGCCAGACCCTCATTTGTTATAAACCTGGGGAGATCACTGACTTCATGGATATCAAGGCATATTGGGCTTCACTGTGGCAGGGGAAAAAATTTAACGTATCTGTGTAACAGTTTGCACCCAAATTCTGCTGCCCTTACTGAACAGGCTGATTTGTGGAATACAGCAATACTAACCGCTGGCAAGTGTCACAGACTCTCACCTATTACGATCGAAACAATGGTAGAGGATGAAATTTGTGATGTTTATTAAGCTGTTCCGTACCAGTCAACTGGACTCAGAAGCTGCATGTAACCAGCAATAACTACCATCAACTCTGTGATAAAACTGAAACAAACATGAACAAATGCAAAACACTGACCTGGAAGATCTGTGTCTTTCCAGGATGATCCTGCATTTTTTCTTGTTCTGTTACTGGGTTTGATGCTTCCCTTTGCCAGCGCATTCTGGTCTCAAGCCTCATGCAAATGTGCCGCAGACAAGGGCATTTTACATCACCTTAAAGAAAAAGTCACAGATGCTACACAAGTTATTATTGCCATGGATTTGAACCTGCCCTGTCTGGGTAGCTGGTCTGAGAATTTTTGTCTTGTGGTAGAGTTTGGGAGTGGGCGTTTTCCCTTTCTTTTACCTTGGCTGCTGGTGCAGCAGGTCCCAGCAGTGGCCCTCCCCATTCCCACACAGACGGGTGGGGAACGGGTGGGCTGGGAAGGGGAGCTGAGGAATTTTGGTTTGGCACCCCTCGCACACAGAGGCAGCCAGGCAGCAAGGAGGGGAACGCAGTCGGAGCCAAGCACAATGCTAACAGGGATTGCTTCTTTTGGAAAGGAGGAAACCCAGGAGCCACAACTGAAGCACTGCTTTGCTGTTGGGATAACTCAACTGTATGCTGCGTGTTGCCCCTAAGCCCAACAGAACTAGGACAATATTTCACTGGACTGGGAAATGATCTTTGGGCTTTGTCTCAGAACTGAAATGCTCATTGTTTAGATAATTTGGAAAAATACCTTGTTTTTCTTTGGTTGACTGGTCTCTGGAAAAGTTTAGGATGGCATGCACATCGTGGTAAAAAGGAGAAAAACGAATACAAACAAGAAATTTGAATTAATTTGACAAGCTCGGGGTAGGACTGTTGGGGGATTGTAGAAATTACAAACTGAAAAAGCAGGCAAGACAGATAACTGTTGACTGCTGAAGAGATGGGCAGAGGACTCCCACGACAAAGAGTGCCTGAAAACCCTAAGTGTTCAGTTGCTACTGAGAAATGGGAAGGCGCTTACGAGAAAGGAGCAGGGGAGCTACCAAGGAATGTGAGAAGTTCACAGCCTAGCCTAGATAGTTTCATTTGTGTGGGTTGGATGCTGCTAGTCTAATCAGGCCATCATTCAATGGCCCTTTGGGCTGCTCTTGAAAAAGTGGTTCTTCCATTCCGTCTTCCCCCAGGCACTCATTTCTGTGCTCTCTTATGCAGCACAAAGTATTCACGTGGTTCTACAACCATAAGAAACTAATTAAAAAAAAAAAGCATACAATTAATCGAGTTGATATTCAGCTGGATCAGTTCTATGGTCCAACTCGTTGCACAGCCATATAAACACTGGTGCCAGACAAGATTGGGTGAAAAAAAGTGACTGGGCGCAGGGGAAGAGGGGGGAGAGGAGTGGAACAACCCCTTTCAGCAGCAGCCAGATTTATGCCAGATTAAAGTGACCGGGTAACCACAACCTCTTTGAGTAGCCCCCTTAATTTCATTTTGGGCATGTGAAGAATCAGCTATTACTCCTACTGAGTTAAGAGCAGCACAAACAGGCTTTTATCATCCAATCGTCTCACATTTGCTGAACCTGTGATGTGCTTTGCACTCTGCCAGAATTTCTGGGAGGATCTGCGGCAATTACAAGGAAACCCACCTAGGGACAATATCATTCCAGTGTAAGAAGGCTGGTATGTATGCAGCCACTTTAGCAGCTCCATCTGCTATGAAAGCAAACGAACTCAAGAGCAGACAAGAACTGATATGTGAAGTTAGAGTATAAATCTGACTGCATAAATTAAAAGGACGGGAATGCAATGGATTTTGAATAGGTTCTTTCACATGATAGCGTTCTGCTGGAATCAGAAAGCAGACATTGCAGCAAAAAAGCTTTACAGTGTTCTGAAATAAATATTAGTATTTCTCTTAGCACAGAGGAGTTAAATGAAGTGGCAAATCAAAACACATGTGTATGCATATACATTAGAGATAGAAAGTGTGGGCTATAGTGAAAAGGGGTTGATATGGAATATTGACTGATACAGAATACGGACAAAATATTGACTGTGTGCTGCAAGTTTTCGACTTTCCATAAGACATCATCTTTCTGGGCTAGAACTGGCAGATACTGTCTGAGCTTCCAGCTTGGAATCTCAGCTTTCCTAAGCAATTTCCTGACCATCAGTTTATGGAAAGAGTCATGAAATTGTGGGCCAATGCTTCCCTGAATCAGCTGAGAGCCTGCAATGAAAGGTCCAAGGGAAGAATCAAGCTCTTTAGCCACTCAATTACAATGTAGACAGTATCTCTGCAGAAATCATAGAAACAATAAATTAGGATGTGTTGAGACCTAAGGACTCCTACAGGGTGTCCAAGAAGCAGCTTCATGTTATCTTAGGTCACTGCGAGAACGACACCAGTGCCACTGCTGGTAATAGTAATTCCATGCCTGGTCCACAAGTGACTTAGGACTATATATAAAATTACTATCCATATGCGGCTATGAAAGTAGCCATGTCCCAGAGTGTTTATAGTGAATGGTAGTTTTTGCCGTTTTCTTTGATTTTTTATTAGGACTTGTATAGTTGATCTGCAATTTTAATGAAATGATTTAGCTTTTCTGATAATCTGTTATGATTCCTGTTTTTGATTCTGTAGGTGTTGATTTGGTATTGAGCAACTGAATATTTTAAGCTTCAGTTGTCTTATACTAGTATAATTTCAGTGATAGCTCTTCTCAAGTTTGTTCTTTCACATTTATGGATTTCAACAGATTTACAAAAGAGTTCTGAACTGTTTTCCTTTCAAAAATAGCATACACCAAAAGCATTGAAAAATTCAGCAAAATTTGATTTTCTTGTTAAAAGTGAATTAAGGAAGCATATTTTCACCAAAGTGGTACCTCTAATTCCCTACAAGCTCAATGTTTATTACGACATTGGGAAAAGGATATTTCTGGTGCTAATAGGGTTTGATTACAGCTTTTTGCCCCCCAGGCAATTACTTCTGAAGCATTAAAAATTTCCTCTGGGAAGCTGTCCTCTCTCAGCTGGCCAGTTCTGTTACTTGCCTGATCCAAAGCCTGCTGAGGTTGATTTCCAGCCCTTTGACTCAGACCCACTATCCATGTCTCCTGATCTTCTGTGACACTTAAAATTATTCACCCTCTAACCGTCTTACTAAATTTCAGCTGGCCTTGGCTACTGGCCTGCTCCAAGGGTTGCCTTGTCAGGATGCTTATTTACCTTCACCAAAACACCAGAAGTAGTTTAATCTGAAAACATACCAGTCAGGAGTTTCATGCAAAACATTCTAAATGAAGAGAATGATTTAAAAGAAAAATACAGAACTCTACTGCAATTCGGTGTGTCTCTGCCATCAGTAAAGGACACAGCTAGTCATTTCGTTCAAAACAAAACATGCAGTCTTTCTAAATATCCTCCCTGATCAGACCACCAAAGCACTTAGCATCTCTCTCTTGCTCACCAAATATTTTTATGATTTTCCACAAGAAACAGCCAGGCCAAATGCTAAAAACCACTCTGAGAGGATGGGAGTACATCATGTCTCCAGACACCATGAAAATAAAATAAATCACTAGAGGAACAAAATTTTATATGGCTTGTTTTTTAAATTGTGTTTTGCTGTAAGGAAATTATGAACAGAAGTGTGAACCAAACTAAGGAGCAAATAGCTGTTCTTGCCTGTATCTTGGAGCACTGTTATTATCAGGAAAAAAACCCATCTTCAGAAGCAACCAAAAGTTTTAAAGAGCGCCAGCCATAGTCCTTAGAAACCCTTTCCCTTTAAGATCAGAATGTCAACATTAGAGTCTGTGTCTATATTAATAAATAACATGGACAATTTTAACAATGAGGGCAGTTAATCACTGTGGTATCTTATCTAGGGATGAACAAGATTCCTGTTACTTACAGTCTTTAAATCAAGACTTGGCATATGTCTGCGTGTCACGCTGCGATGTAAAGCAGATCCATGAGAGCCATTTTAAAACCACCTAGCTCACATAGTAACATGAGTCTAGCAGTAGAAAGGCAGAGTTAATACAAGTTAATTAGGCCAATTTATCTAGCTTTTTGGTAGGGTAAACTATCCCGTTCTGAGTTCAGCTAGACTGCTCTCCTTCCCCACCAGCTTATTTAAAGTTACCTTATGTATCTTCACTCTTCCCTGTGGTCTCTGGTGTAGATGTGATGTGGCTAACTTTCTAGATGAAGTATGAAAGCTCAGGTAGATATGGGCTCCATGGAGACATCACTGGATGATGCTCATGGCCTGGTAGACAGTCCCTTTCTAAAGAGTAAGCAGATACAAACACTTTCAGAGATAAGCCCTATAAGCTGAGAGATCACTCAGCAATATGGATAAAAAATTTCCTCCTCTGGGCCCAGCTGGCTTTGGCCCTCGCTTGTTTGTGAACCTCAGGCTACGTGGGGAGTGAAGTATCGGGACCTTCCTAGTTTGCACCGTTTTCAAGATTCACACAGAAGCAGCTTTCTTCGAAACCAGTGAGATGTACTAATGTAAGTGTTTGATGCCTTACTGCACTTCCATCCTAACCAGAGTGTCAACCACTACCTGAGCGGTTCCTTCTACCCGTCTTCCCTCCCCACATGGCATAATAAGTGCCTGTACCACTATCTGTTTCTATTATTAAACTCTGGATATTCCCCCCCAGCATTCTCAGTCTCCTAACGTCTGTCCTTGGCTACCCTCACAACCCTGCGTGGCAGAAGCTTCTGCTGCGCTGCGAGGGGCTGAATGTTTCAATCCCACTTTATGCTTTGCCACCAGAAAGACAGGCACAGACGCTGAAATGCTGCCCGTGCATTACCGCAGTGTCTTCTATAAGAAAACATGGATTTCTGCCACCAGACAGACACAGAAACTAGTAAGCTATTCCCTGCATTCTTCTATCCCCCTGGGCACCCTGTGTAAGGGAAGCCATTGATGCTTGCCATCAGATAGACACACAGGCTAGTAATAAAATACCCATGATTCACTGCATTTTTATTCCTTAGGGTGCTTCTGAAGAGGGAGCTACTGATTTCTTACTTATGTTTAAATGATTTGTGAAGGGAAAAAAAAAAAATATTCTGTTTTATAGCCCATGCCTTTAGCCATAGGGGAAACTGTTTTCTGTGAGTTCTGTATTTTGTTTGATAGATAGCTTTCCTCTAATTACTTATCTTTACTTTGGTTGTTTTTTAGGAAGCTAAAGTTTTCCCTAATCTTGTAATTTTAATCAGTTAAAAGTTGCTACCTATCGGGTCAAACATCAAAGCTCTCCCAGTTTCTGCATTTATTCATTTCACCATGAGATTTTCCAGCTTGAAGAACATGACCTTTAATGCCTCATCATTTATAACACAGTATCCCCCTCCAGTACATGCGATTATATGACCGTGCCCTATCCTAAGGATCATGTAAAAGGCAAAGAAGATGAAGAGAAACAGACATGCCGAGTAGTTTTCCCAGAGTCACACAGAAAATCCGGCAGACCCAGGCAGAAGCCAGGTTGTCCAGATCCTGGTCCAACGCCCTGGTCACTAGATATTCTGTCTCTTAGACCTTCCCTAGCACCTGGCCATAGCAAGCCCCAGCATGTGTGCATGTGAATTGTCAGGGGGAAGAGCATCCAGGATCTCCTTGACCTGCCAGCTCTGGGCTAGGGGAGGCCACAACGGTCCTTCTTGTTCTTTGGAAGCAGGAGGACTTGCAGGTTCTGCCTTCAGCCAGGGATGGGTTTGGACACCATGGAGATAGGCACAGCACAGCAACCTAAATAAAGATCGAGGTCTCCGCATTCAGCCAGCAAGGGGAATCCTATCCCCAAGACAGACTGGAGCCACACCATTGCCTTAGTGCTCTAGAAAGCACAACATCCCCTGGAACTCCCACGGCAGGGCCCTCGCCACAGGGCATGTTTTGGTGAGTGGTGTGAATATGGCCCTTCTTCACCATTTCCTTTCCACATTAGTCACATTTAGCCTCGCTCCACTTTCTGCCTCTGGAAGCTTAGCATAAGCGCTTGCGTCTGGTCGGGGGAGAACGCAAGCATAGCATTTTCTGTAGGCAAGTATCCACAGCTCAAAACCACCTAATAACATGTCTCAGTTCTTCCTGACTTGGTAGCGTCTGCATTGGAGAGGCCAAGGGTAGCAAGGGAAGGAATTGGCCAGGACAAAAGTGCGTTGGCAGAGCTCTGTGGAGGCACTCATGCAAATCCTGCCCACACTACACCTGGACCCATCCAGGGCTTTCATGATCGCTGGATTTGCCAATCTTTTTTTTAAAAGCAAACAATCAATAAAGAGAGAGAAAAAAAAAATATAATCAAGTAACTGCTTGGCCTGAAACTTGTTGCTACTCAAGAACTTCCCACATTGTGCTAAGTGAAAGTAAAGCGGGAAGCGTTACTCTTTTGGGGTGCAATTCGCACCCAAGCTCTTGGCCTCGGCAACATTTCTTCTTCCAGTTCTGGTTGGGCCAAACAAGCAGAGTTTAGGGCTGAGCTGGCTGAGAGGTAGGCTGATTCTGTGCATTTCTCAGGGAAAGATTTCTGACGGAGTCCTTCAGGAACCCAAGATGGAAAATAAAGCTGTTGCTCATGCGGGGAAGTCCTTCTGCACACCAGCAGCAGTGTGGCAGCCTGCAATCCAGCAAGGGGAACGCCTCCACCTGGATCGGCACATGTGGAATTTGCTTTCCACTTACCGATAGCCACGGCTGCCACCACCGCTGCAGAGGTGCACAGCGGCCCTGAAATCAGCATCTGCAACAGCACGTGTAAGGAGGAAGCTTATGGGAACGCTGGCTGTTCCTCCTGCATCTCTCCCTCACCTGCACAGGCAACGAACATCCAGATTCCAGTTCTGCCAGTCTGTCTTTACCGACCTTTACATCATCTTTATTTGACTGAATTAATCCAAAGATTAATTTATGAACCACCTGTGCCATCCTAGCCTTTTCCTGTTGTCTAGAAGGCAGGATTTTGTGTTTCTTCCTCTATCTGGCGAAGACAGCCTGAATCTTCACCTGAGTTATTTGCACACAGGGAGAGACCTTACTCAGAGGACCGGCTTTTAGGACTGAGACACACAAGCAGACACAGTAACTGGCATATCAGGCTTCCTGGTGAAGGTGAAGATACAACCTTGTGGGACAAGAAATTCAACATCAGATCTGTCAAATATCAGAAATATTTCTTCCACAACAAAATAGTGCCTGCCCTTGAGCATTACTGCCAACTGTTTACTATCATTTAACTTCGGTGGGAACAGCCTTATTTGCACGAGGCATAATCACTTCGTCTTTATGGGAACTGGACATCACAATAAGCAATCTTCTAAAGACCTCTTATGTGCAAATTATTAATTCAAGGTAAAGATCTAGAACCATCCAAGAGACACAGAGACTGCCTGAAGCAGAGGTACAGGTTCTGGAAGGAGCAGCTAAACACCTCATTAACTGAGCTTCATGCCGTTTAGTCTGAGTGACTGAATATTTCCAACACAATTGAAACTGTGATTCTCTGAATTAATGTTATTTTTAATAAAAGGAGGCGTTAAGTTGCCTTCTTTGGTGAGCATTGTGGAATGTTTATAACTTCCCTACCTGGCATGGCTGCGTTCGAGCGATACTTGTGAGGCACTTGGCGAAGAAATGTGCTATATAAAATCAGAGATTATGCCAAACCTCAGTGTTGGATTAATATGTCTGTATGAATTTAGAGGATGAAAAGCCACCTTCCATTCGGTGGCAAGGTGTCAAATCCCAAGTTAGTGTAAACCGATGCAGACAGTTAATTATAAAAAAAGTTATTCCAGTTGTACTGACAAAGAATCTGACCCTGGTCCATTTGCCTGAAATGAAGCAACCAAAACCCTGGGTCAGAACGTGCCGGAAGTTTGTATTAAAACAGACATCTAGATCCTAGCTTTGCATTTTGGGCCTTTTTTTAATGCATATTTTTATAGTGATGATATATTGCTATATAAATGCGTTGCAGCAAATGCTAGTAAAGAAGCCACAAATCAGCAGAAAGATGCTTTATAAATTACAGAATTTTAAGAGTGTTAGATTTTTTCAGACATTTTGTATATTCACCTGAAATGGCAGAACAAGCAGATACACTAGGTCAAAGTAAGAGTAAGTTTCTGTTCAAAACTAAGGAGTGAATTTTCTGTCCTCTCGAATTCTATATATCTCTCCCATGGTTTGGTAAATGGTACTTTGTGAAAACTCACTCTGCTACTGCATGAAATTAGGACGCTGCCATCCAGTCCAACAGCATCGATTCTCCTTTGATTAAGAAAGAACTGAGCGTTGCAGCAGCAGTAATATCTCAAGCCAGATCCCTACTGCTACAGAGGGCACAGCAACACAGACTACAGCAAACAGATCTGCAGGACCATTTTCAAAGTGGTTTCAGTGTCTCACTGGGAGATTTTTGCTGGCTAAATTAGCAAAATTCAGAGCATACATTAGGTCTGTGACTCCAGGTAATGAGTCCTTTGTTTTATTAGATGAATTGGTAAGGAGGGTCATTTTCTAATACATCTTTCCCAGCAGAGTGAAATATTCACCACTGCAAACAGCCATAGGCAATCCATTATTTTTATATCACCCATGTAAGTTGCTCCTTACAAATAATGAACACTCATAACTAAGCGCTGCTCAGAAGAATAAATGACTAACCAGATTTTATCAGTACACAAGCTAAATTCAATGATTTATGAAGAAATCTTGGTCCCGTCTAATGGAATTTTCCCAAAATAAATTCATGTAAACAACTTGCCACAAAGAGGCAGTCAGTGCTGGTTGGTATGTGTAAACAGCTTTAACAGTTGAGAATATAATCTCCTTGACTGCTGGGCAGTCTGGGGAGATTCATGCAGAGTCTCCGTTCAGAAAACCACCTTTGGCTCTGATCCTCCTGACATCATAATGCCACCCATTTCATAAGTTTTTAGTAAATGCTACTATCATCATAGATGGGTAGAATAATTTTGCCTCTCAAAGCCAACACATGAATCCCAGGATGAGAGTGACGGGTGGGACTGGTGGGAGGAGGTGAGAGAGACAGAAATGAAAATAAAATAAAATAAAATAAAATAAAATTAAAATTTCCAGCTCCTGAATAAATGTATCACAGTGTATTCAGTTGCCAGTGGTGGATTACCAATACCTTTTCACATGTTCCTAGAATCAAGCTGCAAGTACAATGTGGTCGTATTAACGTGCTGCAGTCATTCTTAACGTGTTTCCAGGGGAACTCCTGTTTACACAGTCTCTAACTACAAAGTGAAGTCAAATATTTAATAAATTATCTCACTGATGTTAATTAGTCCTGTTAGGAGATAACACTGAGAGCAATGTGTATAAACCGATCTGTGTGAGTGGCTCAAACTGATTTGGGCTGGCTCCCAAACAACCTAGAGCACAGCTCTAAACCAAACCAAGCCATTTTCAGTTTGCATCATTATCTGCAATATTTCTTTCTCTGCCTTAATTCATCCTCAAAAGCAACACATCGCACTCAGCATCAGTTCTATTAGAATACGGGCAAGTGGGTGGGCTGGCTGAGTACCAAAATGGCAAAAGACAGTTCGCTTTTTCTAATGATTATTCGTAAATATAGCATCATTAGCAGTTTCATGGGGATGATAGCTACAGTACAGCGTGTTCTGCTGCTCGGTGGAAGAAGAAATCCTGCACTATAACACACAGATTTTACAGGCTCTAATAAGTACCTTTTTTAGATTTGTACAGCTTTCAAGGCTTTTCACAGCTAATATTTCTACATTAGCCTGATTTCCCAATATGTCTGCTAGACAGATGAAGACTGATGTTTTTTAAAAGGGACTAGTGATTTTGCATGCCTGTTCTGGGTTGCCTAACTTGAGCCAGCCCTGAGAACAGCCTGATAGTTTGAGGATTTCCAAAAATCAGTTCCTTTGAGGCGTCTCAGCATAACACCTCATCAGTCTCTCCTCAACTCTAGTCAGTGACAAAAAAAAATAATAATCCCCAAACACTCCTTGCTGCTGAAGTCACTGCTGAAGTTGGACAGGGTGCTTCCTTACAGAGACGTAAGATTTGATTTGCAGCCACAGCCAAATGCTGCTGTTAGATCGCTGGTGATTACGATCTCGGCCTGGAGCTGATCGAAGTGGTTTCTATGACTTTTATCATGGAACTCTTAAGTTTAGATCAGCATGAATTAGATCAGTATTCACTTCCACTGTCTCAGACAGCTGTCTGATCAGCTCTCTGTCATGTAACATGTGAGCTGTTTTGGACTATAGTTTCTTGACCATCAAAATTTTGTTTCAGTTTTTAGATTCCTTTTTGGTTAAAACAAAAGGAAGTATCTTCAGCCAGTTGAATTAAAGGATATTATCTGTCCATGGCTTTTACATTAGAATGGTTTCATTTTGAAATAAGAACAGAATAGTTTAATTCAATCATTGGCACAAAAATAATACCAGTATCAGATAATGGAGACTTCCTAGGAAAGATATACCTGATGTCAGACAGCCTCATAAGCAGGCTGGCAGCCAGTTCTAATGGAAAAACAGTCTGTGAAGGATTCCCAGCATATTATATTCCCAGGCTTTTTTAGAAGCTATTTTCTGCCTAATCAAAAAACAGAAGCTGTGTCTTCAGCAGATATAGAATAACATCCTTGCTGAAATACATCAGCTCAAGATCTGGCGCACAGCATGAATTTAAGATGTTTAGCTACACTTGAACCCAATTCCTTTTCTACCCACCCAGCTTTAATCAGGTGTGACAGCACTTGAAGTCAGTATGTTCAGGGCAGTGTGAATGAAATGGGAAATCAAGCCAGCTCAGAATGACAGTGATTTACAATGACTTTGCAGAAACAGATCTATCACGAATAAGGCATGAGAGAAGTCGCACCTCTGTCCCTTGTCCATACTGATGTGCACGTACCTGCTGGCCAGCTCATACCCTATGGCTCACAAAACTGCTAATGGAGTGGGATCAACCAGCCCTCAGCTGCAAGGCGTGCAGCGAATACGTGGGATCAGTGTGCATAGGTTTAAAGCATTCTGTGCAAACACGGATTAACCTACAAAAGAAGTTAATGAAGCATTAAATGTGAGTGGTATTTATGCAGCATCTGGGCTATATAGAGCTATAACTGTGACACCTTTGAAACCCCTTTCTTAGAAAGCTTTTTTCTTAGCCTCCTCTTTATAAAACATTATTTGAGGTCATATACATGGAGGCACTGTATGCTGTTGGGAACTGCAGTAGCTTAGTTTACCAATACAACTATTTCAGGCCTCTTATGGACTATTTGCCAATCTTAATATAATCCTGGAAGATGAAATTTATAACTAGCTTTATGCATAGGGTATACACAGAAATAGCACCGGTCTCCCAATTATATGGGAGGCTGCTTCCACAAATAATGGATTTTCACAGCGTTGGGTAGCACTTTGGTCAGTGCATTGCAAAAGAAAGCAGGAGGTATCCCTGTTTTTTGTTCTGCTTTCACAGAATCACAGAATGGTCAGGGTTGGAAGAGACCTCTGGAGATCATCTAATCCAACCCTGCTGCTATCACTCACTCTGTCAATCAAGACAAATTGTTTAATCTCCTTACACCTTATTCTGGTAATCTGTAAATAGCTATTCTGAAGCTTAATTACTAACATTGTTCTCACATCATAGTCAAAACACAGCACTGTACTAACTACTAAGAAGAAAATTAACTCTATCCCAGCTGAAACCAGGACATATTTGCAAAGCATTCAAGAACTTCCAAGGAAGAGTGACATGGAAACATAAAGTATTGTTGCCTGCTCCTTTGAAACTTCGGGGCTCTTCATTAACCATCAGGAGGGTCCAATTCTCCTCTTAATTACCTCAGCTTTATTTCACTACAAGTCTCCAAAGCAATTATTTATGTTGTTATAATAAGAAAAGATTCAGGCTGAAATGTCCTGCTTTCAGAATTGACTAAAGATCTTTGAGTTATGAGGGTAGTTCAATTTTCAGCTGAAATGGCCAGCGTTTCCCCAGCTGGTTATTCCACGCACCCACCCCATTCCCCTTCCTTCCCAGATTTTTGCTCTGCTCTCATTTTTTTATCCCGCAGCAGATTATTGTGGCAGTTCACCTTCCCACAGTGTATGTCAGGCTTTCACCTAGTCCAAGCTTATACCACTTCCAAAAACTGGTAACATTTCCCACATCTGGAAATGGTCAGTAGCAGGGGATACAATTCTCAGCTAAAATATAAACTTAGAATTTTCTATAGTATATAGTATACAAGTTTGAAGTATAGTTCCAATAATCATCTGTGAATTGGATCCTTGCAATCTACATTTCATGGTGGCAGAGGACTTCATGATACTCAGCATTTCTACAGAGCAAGTTGAGATTTTTGTATTTTCTACTTAACCACCGTTCAGATGTGCCTGCCATTTAGGTCCCCAACACCTTAAGATCTTTTGACATCTCCAGCATAAGCACTGGTGCCATCTTCACATCCTACACTGTAGTCAGCTTGAAAACTTGATGGTCTTTGGCCATTGGTGTCCCTTGCCACAGAGCACGAATAACTTTCACAGTGAAATCTCTTCTCTCTAGACATGAATGTCTTTATTCTTGCTCTTTCTGTCATAACTTAGCCTGCAGCTATTAGTAAACTAACATCCAGTAATATTTTCATACGGAACTTGGAGAAATCCACCTCTTTATCCCTCCTAGGGGCCATTCCTGCAGCCCTCTCCTGTACCGGGAGTCCCACCGGCTGCTGAGCAGGCTGCGGGATTGTGCCCTTTGGGTGTTAGTTTTGGAGTAACCTGACAGCTCTCTGCAGCTCCCTGCTTGGTGTGTTAACCTGATTATGTTTGACATCTGAGGTCAACAAGATCATTGGAAAAGTCCCATTGCTGATTTTCTGAGGAGCCTCAGAGTTTTTTCCCTGACAGCCGGTTGTTAAACTGCCTACCCTAGATACCGTAACCAGATAGGAAAGAAATATCCTCCTGCAAACGTGGTCCCTGTGACTGCTACTCTGTGCAATTGCTCCTTATGTACACACATGAAGTACCTTGTTTGCCTAATTATTGGGATGGTACCAAAAACTATTAATAGCTATAAATGCAAACGTTGACTGTCTACCTGAGCTAGTGAGAATATCAAAGCTGCTGTGCTTTATGTAGGTAGGTGGATATACTAATGTCACTGACAAGGGGGAAAACAGTCTAAAAAGGGAAGATTAGTAAGAAATGGCATATACAGTTTTTAATACATGTCCTTACAAGAAAGAATTTATTTCCATACCTATGCTACTGTATTAGGGATATTTAGATCAAATTGTAAGACACTGCAAATTGTTTAATTACATTTCAACTCAACTAGCAGAGCAGCCACTAGGATCTCCAGAATAATAAGGCTATTTTGAAAATTTGAAAGTGTAGCAGAGAACTCATACTGGATTTTTTTACCCCTTTTTTCCTATTTTTCCATTTACCTTTAGATAAATTTAAGTCCTTATGGAGTGCTTGGGTCACATTATCAAGCTTTGCCCACAAGTACAAGGACTTTTCAAAATGAAAGCTGAGATTCTTGTGCATCCATATGAGACAGGACTTGGGGCTCTAAGCGAGGCACCAAATATTGCTAGACTTCCAGTAACGCGTATAACCAAATATTCCAGTAGACTTCCAGTATTGATTTCAGCTGAGTGATGGTAATTTACACCTGGCAAGACAGTGGTCTCTGCTTTGTCCATGAAGCAATAAATTTGATTCTACTCTGCACCTATAGAGTTTTGTAGGCCAGATACTGTCCGTACATATATAAATGTGCTCACAGACGTTGTGGCACAGTGCATGAGACTCACTTTCCTGGCCCTTTCCTCAGGCACTCACTGCCAGCTTGAGCCTTGGGCATCTTGCCTGTGCCAGCTCCGTGATCCCCCACCCCACATGCAGCCAGGCTAGCTGCCCTGCCACCCACTTCTCCTGTGCTCCGAGGTGCAAGGCTGTAGCACAACAGAGATGGTCTGGCACTTTGCAGTCACTTGGGAAACCTCCGTCCCCAACCTGAGGCACAGCAGGAGCTCTCATGCCTTGGGGATGCCACAAAGCAGTCTGTTGTGAGCGAGGCGCAGGACCATGCTGGTGCTCCTCAGGGCACAGGCTGGCCCTACCCATCTATACATGTCCCATAAGTATAAGCCAGACAACTGTCACCCACCACAAAAGCCACCAGGGCCCCAGGACAGCCCTATGTGGGTGGCTGCAACTGGCCACGGGGTGTCGCTGTTACCCCAAATTTTGGAGTTGGTCACTCCTCATCCCCAATACAGCATGGAGCGGACAAGAACACATAACAGCTGTCCCTTTAAAAAGTAAAAAAAACCCACCCAACTATCTGGTATCATCTCTCTCCCCCCTTTAAAATGCCCCATTTTTTCTCCCCTGTCCTCCCCTCCTCTTTTCTCCTGGGAACCAGGATTCCTAAGCTCTGCTTGGAACCAAAGTTCAGATTTTTTGGCAGCGCGAAGGGACTCAAATGAGAGCTACATTAAACCTTTTCAAAACTTCCCAAGCCAGCCGGTAGTAGACAAGAGGCACATTCCAGGACCGTGTGGGAGATCTGAGTGCTGAGGCAGACAGCAGAGGCAAAGGTGATGCTTTCGGCTTTTGCAGAGGTGCCAATCCGTCTGCGCTGGCCCCAGCACAGCCCGCGCAAAGGTCACTGCTACTGTCCCCACAAAAATAAAAATCCCTCCCACATATTTTCCTGGCCAGGCTAAACATTTGTTGTCGATTCCAAAAAGGACTGTACAGCAGTGGAGCGGCACGCCGGGATTATGGGGTGGATTTACAGAGGCACAGAGGACAGTGAGTGGAGGCAGGAGTGCTTTCTGGTAAGGATGCAGCTTGTATTTGGGAATAACAGAAGGCCACACAGAAGAAGCTGGCAGGATTAGGCAACTCTTACCCTTCTCTGATTTTCTGTTTGGGTCTGCTCCGGAGTGTACAGAAGGCAATGGAAAGGTTTCCCACTGGCTTTATGGACAATGACATTCACTTGCCATTTTTTTTCCTTGTCTTTCTATAGCAGCTTTGAAGCATGGGTGAGAAGCACATCCAACAGAACAGGGGTGAGGAGGGAAACAGTACAAAATTCTTTTTCTAGCACTGCACTGACCTGTTGGGAATGCTTGGAAAACCAGCTTTGGGGAATTTTATATTTTATCACAATTTCATAACAGTAGGACATTTCTTTGGAAAAACTAGAAAGTAGTGATTTTTCTAAGCTTTAAAACAAGATTTTTTTCCCAAGATAAGGGAAATGGACTCATTTCAACCATTCCCCCCCCCCATCATGCAATGAAGATCTGGTTTCATCATGCATGGGCCACAGCCACATAACACTGACTGCCATTGAGGTACATCTGGGTGCACCATCAGAGGAGCAGGCCTATGTTATTTTCATTTTCTAAGTGTTTCTCTATGAACATGTAGGGAGAATCACCATTACCGGTCTCTAACACAGCCTGGACAAGCATCTGACAGGAAGGATTTAGATAGAGTTCACTCTGTTTCAGAGCAGGCAGAGGGACAGAACTAGACTTCAGGTCTATGATTCTATGGCAACACCACAATCTCTGCAAAACTGTATGGTTTGTTCCCAGAACCATAAATCTAGCCTGGCATCATTGGAAACTCAGTGTTGGAAAGCTCAGTTTAATTTCAGATTTATTGCAGTAATCAAAACTGAACAAAATCAGCCCAAGACCAAGCCTCCTACCTGAACCTGTGACTTGTGGAGGGAAAGTTGCTTGAGTTTTCTGGTACTTACAAATTCCTGCTGGATCAGAAATGTCACAATCATTTTATGTCTTGGCTTTCGGTAGAACTGGAGTCAGAGCTGTTGCCCCAGACAAACAAAATAAACTCCTGGGTCTTAGTCTGTTGGCTGATGATGAAGGCATAGTGGAGTATAGTAATTTTTGTTGAATTATCTAATGTCCTCATGTAAATGAAAAATTGCAATGTCAGGCAATGACTGAGCCGTCCCTTCTGTAAACATTAATCTTCACTCTATGGTTCAGTGTTTTCCTTGATGGTCCCTACCAAAGTCAGGGAGGGCAAAAATATATCTGCAATTTGATGACTGGCCTACAAGCCCACAGAATTGTTGTCCTTCACGTGTAAGGACTAAGATTCTGTTGAATAGTGGGGCCTTAAATGAATAAAAATTGATTTACTTAGTTAACTCAAGTTCATTGATCTATCTGTAACTGACATCATACTCAAGTCCATGTGCCATCACTGAAATTTTTACTACTGGGGTACCCAAGCACTACATAAATACTGAGTCCCTAATCAGTAGGTCCAAACCAATGAGCACCAAAACAGCAGTTAGTCAAAACTGACGTATCACTGTTTTGACTTATGGCCACCTAAAATTTTAAATTACATTTTAAAATCTAGATGTTTGAATTTTGCTGCACTTAAAGTAGACAAGCGAACCATTCGTTGTAAAAGTATATCTAAAGAGTTTATACCTTCCCCTGGAAAAGCACTGGCCAACCTCCTAGCAAGATAAGAATCTAATTATATACATTTAAAGTGACATTTAGAGGCCTCAGTACTTTTCATATTTGATCTCAGATCTTAGAGCTGGCATCTGTTTCTCCTTTTAGTTAAGAAACTGAAAGGCTATTTACATATTCCTAGGAGTATATCTCCAATTAGATCTTTTTCAGAACTGCACTCTCAACATTTCATATTAAGTTTCTTGGCAGGCAACTATCTTTTTCTTTAAGAGATTTATTTATTCAGTTGGATACTTTTTTTCATCCTTTGCCTGGGCACTTATAGTTTTCGGCCTCACTATCCTATTATTAGAAAAATGACCCTACTTAGAAGTTTTAGAGCTCTGCTTCAAAATGTCTTCTTCCCAGTTCATTTATTTATCCACCTTTTTACTGATGTGGTGTCATCCAGTAATCGCCTTTCTAACACAATCTGCAGCAGTACGGTGGAGTAAATTTAATCAGGCATTTAGAAACTTACGTTATCAAAGACCAACATCCAAAACAAGAAATCAGCTCACTAAATGACAACAAAATATGTCTACATTTATCATTCGATGAGAAGGAGCGGTAGGTGGGGAAGGCAAGAGGAAGACAGGGAAAATACAGCCCTGCTGAGGACTGTCAGAAAATGTGAGAGTCCTTTATAAACAACTCCTTCTTTCCAAAGTCTCAGGAATTGTTCCTACCCCAAAGCTCTAGGCAGAACTCCCTATTGCCTAGTTTCCCTAATCAAGTCTGTATGTATTTTCTGTTTAGTTTTCAGCTAATGAAGTTGTCTGCCCAGGTGTCTCAGCATGGACAGACATCAGCTCCCCAGCATTTCATCCACCCCCTTCACAGGGCAGCTGAACAGGCATATTATTGCTTTCTCCAGATATCTGACAAACTGATGTCTTCTGCAACACGCCTAGAAAGTCACCAAATCTGGACTCCTTTGGACTAGGGTAGGAAGCCAGGATTCCAGAATATTTCAAACTCCTCATAAAAGACACGCTGTCAGCACCCTCTGTGCAGTGCAGCAGGGTGGATTGCCCCCCAGCACTGCTGTTGACATCAGCACAAGCAAGACTCACTGGATCCGTCCTTAGTGGCACCACCATGAATCTCATTGACCTCTGAGTTATTCTTCTGCTTGACACTGGAATTCAGTTTACCAGAAATAGATATTCAGGATTTAGTATCTAAATATAAGGATAATAAACAGAAGCAGGCTTTAGCCTGTTAGATGTAAATTGCATTTCCTTACTTGTTACAGTAAAACGTTAAATCCAAGCCTAATATGAGTAAAACTTCACTGGCATCCAGCCCAATTATCTACGTAACACATGAGTGATACTATCTGCACTTTGACAGAGAAATAGGTGTGCTGCAAGATTGGTCAAAAGCATTTTGTGGGATCAGACTCAGGCGCGCACCCCACGCAGCCGTACCTCCAGACAGGGCACCAGAGCTAGAGAAACCTTCCCAAGCCTGCATCGGGGCACGGAAGAGTTGGTTGTATCACCCATTCCCAGTGTGCAACTGTGTAGCCTGAACACATCATCTGCATTTTACTTGACTTTTGCTTTGAATCATTCTCTATAGGAACCTCTCTCTGCTCACAGTACAGTAGAGCCACCATTTTAGTCCTAAAGTTGGACAAAGTGGCTACTTCCAGCCATTCCCCAGCTCCCACTTCATGGGAGCAAGGCAATCAGGGACAATCCAGACCCACAAAATCAACTTAAAGCAAGTCCTTTGTCTGTAAAAAATCAGATTAAGACCCTGCAACCAAAACATTAATTTGCTACGGTTTATAATTCGTTTTAAATAACCTCTGATCCATATGAAGCAGTTGGAAACTCTTGCGATAAAGCGCGTTGATGGGCCATCTAGAAGCAGGCAGCCTGGAAATTCAGAATTGCGAGCGATCGGTACATTAACTGTTTTTCCTTTACACCACTGTCAGTCCAGCCTAACTGCTGATTTCAGGGTAATTCCCTCCACATTACAAACCAGATGAGACTCCAGTCTCCAGTGTAAGACACAGGCTGTAATTCCATCCGGGGAATGGGGTGTGGTTTGCAGACATCGATAAACCACGGCACATCCCCTCTTGTGGTTCATGATGTCATTGGAATGACTCAATAGAATTACAGCCTTATGTCAATCTGGGTGTATATTATTCTACCGAAATTAAAGCTTTTGAAATAGGACCTTATTGTTTTTAATAACTTCAGTTATATAATTCTTTTCTCATGTTAGTGCTTCAATAAACATTTCTCATGTTAAATTTTACTCCAGATCCATCCTTGCCAGTTTCAGACTCAGAACTGATAATATTGGAATAATCCTCTTCGTTTTAAGTCCCACAGACACTGCGCTGTTCACATGATGTCATTCTGTGTATATTCCTTCATTTACTACTGGTGAGTCATTATTATCGTAGCTAATAGAAAGAGGATTATCTCTTTATTAAATCAAAGGCATGGCATTTTGTTGGTGGTGGTTCGCCTCCTTGATTTTTAACCCTTTAGATGACATGAATCAGGATTTTTCAGCATGGGCTGTCATCCGTGAGAGGCACATAGCTGCTGCTAGAAACTTGCCACAAAGTGGTGAGGGATCGTAAGACTGTTAATTCCTCACCCAAGATCATACAGGACTGTGACACAGCAAGTCACATGGAGCCAAAGCAGCATAAGAGCCTCTGAGTCTGGATCTTAGCTTCTCTGACACCCGTTGGTTTTTTTTTTTTTCAATTCATAAAATAAATTAATCTCTACTGCAACAGCAGTGTTGTGATTATAATATATTGCAGAGGCAGTAGAAGCACTCGTAATAAGGTATTAATAAAAGTGAAATGATCAGTATTGTGAAAAAAGTCCAGTAGGAAACAGGGTTACCTTTCTGTGAAAGACGAAGAAATGCTACTCTACAGTTCAGAAAGACAAGTATTTATTACAGTAACCTTTTCTAGGAAACAGCTCTCATGCAATAGAAGTTTTTTCAGAAGGCTGCAGAGATATGAAGAACTGAAAGATCAACTAGAGAAATCAAAAATGTCTGCATTAATACAGTAACTAGTCAGAAACCAGGATTTCTTTCCAGCAGGAAATTTCAGTATTTAAAATTTACTTTCATTCTAAATTTAAATGTCAGATTTTCCCCATAAATGAAGATTTCTAAGACTTTCCAAGATTTAGAATTAGCTAACCATTTTTTTTATTACTATCATGTAGAAACACAAAATATACTAATGCAATTGTATATTATTAAATATCTACCTTTGCAACCTTAATCTAAAAATGAAAATTAAGCATTAATTAAAATTTTGAAGTCAAAATTAAATACTTGAAGTTCATACAATTTCTCTCAACAAAACCAAGATGCTCTTTTTAACTTTCCCATGGAAAATTTTGCCAGAATTGATACCCTCTCTGGAGAAACATTTCAATTTTAGTGAAACTGCATTTATCAACAGCAAACTGCTCTGTCAATAAAATTTCAAAGGGCTCTATTTAATTTAAAGAGTGATCATTGCTGTGACAGAAACAAAAGCTGTCCGTTTGCACTACTGCAAGAAGAATGAGTCCACAAAGCAGCTCCTAGACCTGTGATATCTCTTTACAGCAATCTTAAAGTCTCCGTGAGTGGCTGGCAAGAGATGCATTAAACAGCCTGCCATCAATCGTGGCTTTCTCCGTTTTAAAGCAAAAGATGCCAAGTCAGCCATCACCTTAGAGGAAAGAGCAGCTGCGGGTAGAATGTACAAGACTGAATGAAATCTTACTGGCACATTTCCTTCTCTTATCTACCCTGTCACCCATTATCAGACAGTGGATTATAATAAAGAATACAAGGTTGAAACACAATTATCCATGGATGTGTTTGAGGACTCACAAATCTGCTAATGTTACTAACAAGCCAAGTTACCCATTGCAGAACACATCAGCACTCCAGACGAAGGCTTAACTGTTAATGAAACCTAAATCTCAGCTGCAGAGATAAATTTCAAGCTTCTTGTGGCTTAAACCTGGAAGCCAATACATCACGGAAACTTTTAAGAATTATCTAAAGAACAAGTCATGTCGGTAAGTCGCCATAATTAAATCTTAGCTGATTTCACATCTGAGGGATCTAAGCAGCAAGACGTTGTCATTGAAATTGTGTCTTATGTTTTTGTTACAGCATGTCAAAATCCAGCACTAAAATACTGCGACAATGGTATCAGAACCTGGGTATTAATGCCTTTAACAGGAAGGAATAAGCTTCTGGATTCGCAGTCCTAACAGAATCCTAACAGCAACCAGTGTCAGTCTGGGACTGAGAAAGTCAACAGCGTTAAAGATACAGGTCCTCAATACGATGCCGCTTATGTAACTAGGAACCTGGAAATCCAGGTTTTCTTCTCACTTTTATAACAGATTTCCATTATGACTATGGAAAGCCCTTTTCTTTTAAATAAAACTCACCTTTTATATTTATATTGCTAAGTTATGCTATTACAATATTCTTTACTGTTATGACAATATTTGGAAAGAGATGCTTATTTTGGAATAAGAATGCCCTTTTCCTTTAAACAGGTATAAAGCCTTTTCAGAGGGGCATAAGCTAAATGGGGAAAGAGTGGGAGAAATAAGGCATTCTTATTCCAAAATAATTATCCAGGCATAGATCTGAAATGGGATAACTACAGTGGTATAGACAAGCTTTAAGACAAGCACAGACAGGCTTTATGAGACACCTTGGGCCCAGGCCACAAAATACCTTCAGGATTAGGGTCCAGACCTTGAACTTGACTTGATACTCTCTGAAAGGACAATTTGGTATTCTCATTGTAGCGGTTACTGAGGAAGTGCACGACAGACAATGCGCTCAACAACAAAATCTCTGTCCTTCAGCACTCCATCTGTACAGCAGGGATACATAATGGGGGTAGTACATGTCACAGAATCATACGTATAACCATGTTATAAAAGCTTTGTGTTAATCATTTGTATTTAGGTTGGAAAAAGCTAAAGATTAATAAGAAGCTCTGTGTATTACAGAAACATAAAGAGATCTTGAAAGAAATACAGTGATAACAGACGCATTGCTTTCATTAACAAATCAACTGCACTGCACTGAAAAAAACATACCACGCTTGTATACACCAATCATTAGGAGCTATTTTCCCATCTCCTTATTATATAGAAAAATGTAGATTTGTGCGAATGGCTATGAAATGTATAGGTAGACGCGATGCTGTACTTACACACACCAGCTTCCACAGACCCAAGCTGCTCCCCACTAGAGGGGGGAGAAGAGCAATTGCTTTGGCTAAATGCATGAAACATAACAAAATCAAAACCACAGTCAGGAGAGTAACATACAATTCTAAATGGAACTTGAAAACTTGAGAAGTCATTTAAGGGAACCACATTAAATGCTAAAATGTTTAATGGGACCCATGTGTCTCAGGCAGAGAAAGAGAGTGAGAGAAATGTAACAGAGGAAATCAAGGAGACAATATGTCTGTGCGACTTGTTCTAATTAGGGGCACAGTGCTGGTGAGGATCATTCATTATAATTTAGTTAAATCTTTAGCATGGCAAAGGCACCTCTGTATAGTAGTATAAAACAAAAGACTCCCAGTCATAAACCAAGTTAAGGCCTATAGAACAGAGGTTAATTTCAGTCATTTGCGAACGCTAAGGGCAGTACATCCCATGAATACCAGCACTTCTTTACTACCACAGAGCTGCGCTCCAGCTAGCAGATGTCTGCAAATTTGGCACGTGGGGGGTGGTACTGGGGAGGGCAGTGGCACGTTGTCTCCAACTTGTCTGTCGCTTAACTGAGTGGATCTGTCTGTTTCTTTTAGCAGGGGTGGGAAAGGAGTTCAAAGAAAGAATCAAAACAATCCATCCATCCAAGCTTTGGAATATCTGAACTGAGCCCAAATATCACCAAGCACTTCCCAATCTCTGCTTTGAAACAAGAGAACGGACGATGATTTGCAGCAGTTTGGGATGATTTACACACACACAGCATGTGTAACGCTGCAGTGTTATTTTAAAACTTAGAAAGCATCAGAAGCCCGAACGGGGGTCAGGTTCAGGTTTGCAACGCCAGCTTGCCTTGCTGCACAGCCTAGCTGCCGCACCAGCATCAGCTGTGTTTCCCCAGCGCAAATTAGGGGCACAGTGGGCCTAATTCACATTGCATTTGCCATTGTGTATTTTAGGAGTAATTCTGTTTAAATATGGGTCAGATTCTTAGCTGGTGTAAAGCAGCTGAGCTGCCTGCATTCCAGTGCAGATAAACTAATTCACACCAGCTGAACGCTGGGCCAGCGGAATTACATTGCTGTAAATCCAGCGCGAGATCAGAACAGCCTTAACCTGCGTTAGCACTGGTGGAACTGAGAACAGAATTTAACCCACAACATTTTGACACCATTCCAAATATTCGTAAACCCCATATTAATTTTGAGTGTAAATGTGCCAAATTCACCCTGGTGTCATTCAGAGTCCAAAAAAATTACACCCGAGGGATAAATTTGGCTCTGCGTGTTTAATCTAAGTACAGGGCATCATCCCAGCAAGGAAAGCAAATGAGCAATAAACATAAGTTTGCTGTTGGATGTTGTCTCCTTACTCCTCCGCTTTCTAGTACATTTTGTTTTTGGAGCTTATTTAAACGAGCAGTTTATGGTTTGATCAAGTCCTAAACAGGAAACCTAAAGGGTTTATAAAACATCGAGTGTTCTCATTACAACTGACCTAAAAATCTCCAAAGTGGCAATCTTCCTTTCTATTATACCTGCTGTTACTGTGACGGGAATGTTTTCTAGTGGTTAACACAGACATCAGGGAGTCAGGACTCTTGAGGTCTAACTCTCAGCTTCGCCACTGACTTGTTGTGTGGGCTTGGGGGAATCATTTAAGTTCTTTGTGCTTGAGTTTACTTATACGGTGTGGGACAATTAATGATCGCCGAAGGGCTTTGGGTTCCTCAGATGAAAACAGAGGGGTAGTGTTCAGAAGTATGACAGGAATGCCCTCCCCTTTTCTATGTGACATTAGGGTAACACGCTAATCAAATTACACCATAAAATAGCCATAATAAACATTACAGTACCATAAAAATAACAATACTACTACTAAGACATAAAGATAATAATACAGAGTTATTTATAAAGCTGCTCATTACCATGTTGCCAGGCACCTTAAACACAAATCAGAGTGCATCCTGGACCAAAATTGCTTTTGATGCAAGTGGAGCTCCACTGAATTCCAGAGCGACCATGCCCAGGCCATGCCAATCAATGCAACACTACTCAAGTTACAGGGAATTTTAGCAGTTTTCACCTGAAAAAACTCTGGCCACTTACACGACTCCTTTTTAGACCCCAGAAATAATAAGTTACGATAAAGCATGAAAAAAGGAAACCAAAAACCTAGATGAATTGCCTTTTCCTGACTCTAGAGCTCCAACCACAAAACTTTTGAAACAAGGTTTTGGGGAGGTGCTCCTCATTGTCCTTTCCTTCAGATACACTGAGTATTGTTTTCCTTCCATTTGTGTCGATGTGAGATGGCAAGGCCCATTTTTTTCAGAGATTGTTTCCATTCACTGACATATAATTTCTTCAGTCTAAGTCACCAATTCACAATTCAGGTCTCACCAATACTGGGCCTTTTTCCCAGCTCCTCCCAATACAGAGGTTACCAGCTCAAGCTTGCCCAGCCAGGGCAAGAACGGGACCAAGCCACCACACCAGAGAGGGGACTGGGGGCACCATAACAGGACCAATAAAGCCTGGGTTTGTGTTGCATCTGCCAGTGACTTCATACAGGCTGCTCTTGGCCAAGTCACAGCACGGTCTATTTTAAACTGATTCTGCCTCTGTGTGTCTTTGAAAGAGGGATCATGAGGGCTGATGTCTGCAGAGTATTTCCACGACGTGACACACTACTGTCTCCTAGCAGCTACCAACTCATCACTTCATACTGCTGTAAGTCCAAGTGCCTGTATTTCCTTAGTTTGAGGCTGCAAAACTGTTTCTTGGCTGATGATGTTAATTTTTAAGACTTAATGAAAGCAGTAACATGGACTTTTCCAGGAATTGCTACACAATGTGTACAATACATACTACACTGCCTGGGCATCACTAAGCAGATGGTTAGATACCAGTCCCAGGTTCATCTATAGGTGTGTCCAGACAAAGCTGTTCACTTGCTCACTGAGTTGCAAAGTAAATAAATTCTAACAGAAAATCACCAACTTTGAATTGACTTGATAATAAAAGTAATTTCAGTGCAACAAAACACACAAGCCTCTCACACAAAGGCATAGTAGGTGGCACCAGCATGAAGTCTGTGATTCAAAACAGCAGAAATACCAGGAACTAGGAGCCAATTTATCTAGCTACCTGTTAACAGAGTAGAGGAGTGGCAAGTGGCACAAAAACTGTTTGAATTACTAAAAGTTCCCTTTTCCAAATGAGGTGAGCGTGCACTTAAAACATTTTAAGCTTGGTTCAGTGGGTATGGGATCACTGGTTCAAGAAGTGAGTTTCATTTCCAGCTTTCCCAGCAGGCTACTGCATAAGTAATTTCTATGTGTCTTTAAATATCCTAATTATACAAATTCAATTTTGAACATTCAAAATGTCTATATTTTAGACAGTGGGTGAAAAGAACAAGACTAGCATTAGCAGCCTACTCTTTCCATCTCCCCACTGTCAAGGAAAAGGAAGCGTACAGTAAAACAGCCAGATGAACACTCGTCTAGCTTCCAAGTGTTTGAAATAGCTGGACTGGCTGCTCCCTGAGGGATGTGGGGCTGGAAACGGTAACAAGGCTGGTGGGGCTGTGACCCTGCCAGCCACTGCCCTGTCCCACAGTACCTGAGCTAGGCGAGCAGGGCAGGCCCAGGGTGGCAGCCAAGCATCCACATCAGGGAGGTCCCTGGTGATGAGGTCAAGCTGAGAAGTCAAGCCAGGATCAGCTCTGGCGAGGGTAACCAGGTCAGATGTTGTCATGGGCCTGCCAGGCAAGTCCATAGTGATAAGACAAGCCCAAGACCAAGCAGGGAAAACAGCCTGCAAGGCGAGGCCAGATCATGGGGAGCCACAGCCAAACAGCCATGATGGAGCTGCAGACTCCAGCAGCAGGGATCAAACAGGGAGGGCAGACCCCAGAGCTGAGCTTAAATACAGCTCCTGGACCCATGGGGGGAGTGCAGGGGCCCCAGGTGAGGCTGGCTGGGGTGATGGAGGCCTGTTAGCACCTGCACGGCCCTGACACAAAGAACATTTGCCATTTTTTGCTAAAGGAAAACCCGAAATTAGAGCTCAAAGAAAAATAGGAATAGACATTTTGTGTGGGGAAAAAAGTATGTTTTCTTTTTTTCCCTAAAATTTAGAATATTCAGCAATATTTATCAACTCCACGACTGGCTAAGGAACAGCAAAAAAAGTATCTCAAGTTGCTCATAAAAAATTACTGGCATTTAGGTTGTAAGGACTCCTTAAACTGTTTTTTCTGAATTAAGAATAAATCACTGACATTTTTGGAACTATATATTTAAAGCAATTTGTTGAAGTGGAAAAGGAGAAAAAACTGGCTTCTTTATACTGGCCTCTGTGATAAAGGGTATGCTCCGGTCAGTGGCTTCTGAACTGGGTGCAGGGCTTCTTGCGCAGCTCCTGCCAAACTGTGAACTCTCCTGAACATGATAATCATGCAAGTTGAATTTGTCAGCGAGATCATTACACCACCTGTTTGTAGAAAAATCATCATGCTGTAACCAGTTTGCAAACAACTTGAATGGCAAAGTGAGAAGATACAGTAGTACTACAACCTGGTAAGGCATCTGTAATACCATACAGTATAGTCTAGTTCCTCAACCTGGTTCATCAAGATACTGGTCCAGAATAAAAGAAAAATGTCAAGAAAAGGGATAACGAGTTGTAAGATCAAGAAATTGTGAATAAAGACTTAATGTAAAAATATTAACACACACAGCTGCTTAAGTGAAAAGATCTGTACCATGCAGAACGAATGTGTTTTCCAGTGTACGGAAGAATCTAAGTAACATTTTCCATCTCACAGTAAGATACTCAGTCAATATACAAAGTGATTCAGTTTTCAAAACACCTGAGAAGAGACATATGCTAATGAAAATCACCAAACCCCAGGTCACTTCAAATTCTGATGCCTAACTACAGTAGGAACCTACTTTTAGATGGAGGCCTCTGGAGTTACATATGCAAGTTCAGAGCACAGGTGGGAGGTAATCTTGCCTCTTGCAATTTTGGAGAATACACAAAAAATCCCAGTGTGGTCAACTTAAGTTTCTGCCCAGCTAAATACCATTCCTTTTAGTAAGCCCTTGCTCTCTCATAAGGTTTGGAAATACTTTATAAACGTGTATGAAAAATGAAGTATAAGGAAATGCTCTGATTTAACCATTTTTAGACATTATGAAAGTACCAGAACTGGAAATATAGCTTAGATGCTTCAGCTCATGGGCTCTCACCAAGAAATGATTGACACCCTCAGTCACCTTGTCAGCCTGCTTAGCCTTCGTGTTTAGGAGAGTTCACAGGTGATTTCTTACTGTGGCTGACCATCACCATTTTGATGCTGACAGTGTAATACTGTACTATTAACCACTCAATAAGACTCCACAGTTCCATTTACCATTATGGGTATCAACTAGATTTCAGACCCAGGATCAACACCATTGTCCGTGGAACAGCCACCGCTGTTCCACCTTGAGCCGTAAGATTTTCCCCGATGGGCCAGAAGGAAGTGCCAGCGTTCTGTGCGGCGAGCCACCTTGCGTGACATGTCATGCAAAGAACTAAGAGTCAGAAGCCCTCGCTCTCATGCTGCTGAGGACTCACCCCGTGAGCTGAGGCAAGACTACTCTATCACTCTTTTTGTTCTCAGTAGACTGACTGATTCTCCCGTTGAAATCCAAGGGAGTCTGAAAGCATTTAACTGCCTCACAAAGATATGTCATGCGATCTAACATTCTGAGCGCAGAACTGGGAGCCAGGAGCTTTTAATGGTGCCTGTAGGGATTGGAGCCAAATCACTTAACCTCTTTGCTTCTCATCCATAAAAAGAAAACTATGATTGTGTTGCTGGCTGGGGTTTTATGAGAGTTAATTCATAGACCTGTATGGAAAATGACTCCTCTTCTGCTGCAGAAGTGCAAACTTTTTATTTTAAAAACCAAAATATGAATAATTTCAACAGAAACTAAGAGCCTGTAAACAGAAGTTTAACATTTTGGCTCAGTTGTTTGCAAGGGAAATACACTTCTGCAGAAGCAGACGTCCATTGTGAAAATGATGGGGGTTTTTTTTTGGAAATTCAATTTTCCACTGAAAAACAGTTTTGACAAAATATTTTTGATCAGCCCTAACATAAGCGAGCCATTTTGCACTTAGAAAGTGCTGCGCTTGCAAAATACTTAGCAATCCTCCCATTGACAGCACACCCGGTGCCAAATAGTTGTATTCCCCTTAGCACAGTGAAATCATCAAGTACTTGCGGCTGATTTGCATCGTTTTTAATTTGTTTGAACAAGCTGGGCCAGATCCTCAGCTGGAGTCAATTAGCAATAAAGCTAGCGGCGTAACGCCGCTTTGCACCACGGAAAGCTTTGGCTCCTCGGTGCGTGCGAGGCCGAGCCCCGGCCCCGCGGTGCCGCCGCTAGGGGGCCCCCGAGGTGCGGGAAGCCC
>JAVJGI010000001.1:122255989-122288747 GCA_035590275.1 Ibycter americanus | reverse complement strand
GGCCGGTGCGGCAGCCGCGCCGCTGTCCCGCCGCATCGCTCGGCTGACGGAGCCGCAGCCGCTGTCTGTGGCGCAGAGCGCCCCGCTGCCTGTTCGGGGCTGGCTGGCCCGGCGGTAGCTCGGCAGGGCGAGTTACTCACACGCGTTTATTGCCACTGAAGTTAACAGGGAGAGCATTAGCCTAGCACCGACCTAAGTGGGATGACTGATGTAATGAGCCGCTGATGCGGGTAAGGCATTCGCGATCCGGCTTCTAATTATAAGATGCCTGGCTGCTCGGGAAGAAAAGCAACAAGGTTTGTCAGGTCAGGAGAGAAAGTCTGTTTCGTTCCAGTGTGTCTTCTGCAGTTCTCACAGTAGCAAAGACAGATTGTGCCAAAATCTCCCGTAAGTATGAACGCTGGCTCTTAGCTGATGGTAACAGGCAAAACTGATACTAAATGCAGCCCCCCACCTGCGTAAGATGAAGTCTCTTGATGAAGGACTTCCAGCTACAAGGCTAGAAAGCAGCAGATAAGTATGTTATACCCAAGAAACATTTTCCTGCTGCCTTTATTCAAGTTCAGCGAAGCCAACTAGAGCATGGTGGGGTGTTACAAACCTGGCTGCACGGCTGGAAGGCAAACTGAAGCTGGAGCCTGTGATGTGCGCTTCGGGTAAGCAGAGTGCAAGGAGAAGCCACCAGCCCAGGCTTGAGGGCTGCAGACCTCACCTGATGGCAGCTCACCTTCAGTGCCACGGCCTCCCGGGCACTGCCCAGGGCTCTGCCGGAACGAGCTGGACTTGTGTCTCTGAAGTGGGCCGTGTTCCTTCCTAGTGCTGGTCCACTAAATTCAGTTTTCAAAGAGCATTGATTTGCTTCGCTGTAACACAGTGAGAGCTCCAGCAAAGGCTTCAGCTCTGCCAGGATCTGGGTGTTCTCCTGCAGGCTGTATGAAGGCTTCTGCGGCTGTAAGAATGGATGTGCCCATCCTCCCTTTGCCTTGCAAAGGGCACGTTGCTCAGGTGGCTCATCATTATCTTTCCAAACTAAAACCAGCAACAGTACCCATTCCCTCCCTCTCAGAGATGGGCTACTATCAAGCACTGGCATCCTGGAATAGCCCTGACCATAGACATGCAAAATATACTTGCTATGAAATACGTGAAGTTACGTTCCACCAGGTCTGTAAGCCACCAGTGGCAAACCCAGCAACAAGAAGACAACTGGAATGTGGATGTGGTGCGCAAGTGTAGCATGTACACAGCCATGGCGGGCTGTCACTCCTTGCCACTTCAGGAGCCTGGCACAAGGCAACTACCACTAAGGCTCATTTGAATAATTCCCACATACATTCCAGATGTTGACCACATGGCCTGCCTTTGTAAGGTTTAAAAATAAGGGGGGGGTGAAGAAAAAAGGGTGAAGTGTTTTTTTTCTTCAGTGTCCATATTTATTTTCTACACAGATGTTTGTAGTTGTACAGAATAAATAAGCGTAAATCAGCCCTCTTTTTTTTTTTGAAGTTCAGTATATGATTCATATTTATGGAACGTGTACAAAACTCAGTGGGGCTAACAGAGCTAAGCTGCAGACTGTTGACATATAATAAAGGGCTACGTACTGTTTTTAGGGACATGAAAATCTTAAAATAACCACATTGATCAAAACCACAAACATCAATATTGCTGCTCTACTTAATCCCTTTTCACCCAGCGGGCCTGACCCGGCAGCCTCTCTTAAAGCAGTCCGCGCAAGGTGTCTGTCATCCTGGGGCGAGGCTGTGCCCTGCATGGGGTGTCGGGGCAGCAGGAGCAGCCCTGCAGGGAGGGAGGAGGCAGATGTGTGAGGGCTGGGCTCCACTGTCTGTGCACAGCTCCTGCTCCAGGAGCCGGCTCCGGGCTGGATGCGGTGCTGCAGGCCTGCGCAGCAAATGCATGAGGTGAGGTGGGCTTGGGTGAGCGAGTTCCTGTTCTCCCCAGGAGCTGGGACAGGTCTTCAGTGCTGCTGCCAAAGACAGGCTGTTAACAGGGTAATTAAACTCAGCTCAAATAAATACGAGAGAGATATTATTTTCCCCTATGGGCTCCATTTGTTCTGAGTTCTCTCTTTTCCTGCCCAGTTCAAGCCTTTTGTAAGTCAAACATGCAAGCCCAGATGAAAAGTTTAAGACTGTAGAGGGGAAATACTTTTCTTCAAGACTGCAATACTGCAGCTTAACCTGGAGAGGGTGGAATGGAATATGACAATATCACTGAATGTCACCTCCCAAGAAGTACTGTCTCTTCATATTTAAAGTACAGGAACCCCCGAATGGTCTCTGCAGTGATGTACCAATACTATTTGCTGTGCATCACTCTTCACTACCAGCAGTGTCACTCACACAAATGTTTTGGCCTCAGAACTAGCTTTCAGGGGAAATTCTTTTTCTCCCTAGCAGTGACTGAGCCAGTGGCAGCTGATAGAAGCAGGAGCAGGGACCTACATAAGCACAACACCAGAGCCATTATCTGGCTTACCCCTAAAGTTGATAATGTAACTTTTATGCTGAGCTGTAACTGCTGAGGGCAGAACATGGATTAGGTAACTGTGCCATAAAGGTGGAGAAGGATGGAGGCAAGTGCTGGCTGCACCATCTCACCCCAGGCAAGTCAGCCCTTACCACAGGGGTAACATTTAATGGCCAGATGGCCACTTTCATTCTTTTAGGGATCCATGAGGCTCCAACACTAACAGCTAGTTCCCAACGCTATCAGCTAGAACAGAGTATTTTGACTAAAAAAATCTCTTGCTTTTGTTAAAAATAAAACATGTTCCTGCTCGGTTAGAGAAGACTTTTAAGCTCTCACCCCATTGCTCTCTGGTACTTAATTCATGTGCTTTGGAAACAGAAAAGGTTAAGGAGATGCTACTGAGATTTGGATTGCTCGTCCTAAGTAGCCTTAGAAAAGCAAATGCCTGGGCTGCTAATGCAGTCCTCAGTCCTGCTGAGCCCAGTGAGCGAGCTACACTCTTAGTCACCTTCACTGTGAGAGGCCTTTTTTACATAACATACTCAACCACAACTTCTCTAAAGACATTTTAATAGGAGGAAACTACAAAACACAACCAAGACCACAACTTCTGCAGAACATTAGGAAATAAAGGTCGTAATACTGGTGATTTTTAAAATATGTGAATCATAGACCCAAGGTCTTTCCATGAATCATAACAGAAATGTGAAGAGTAGTATGGCCTATTAAAAAAAAAAAGAAAAAAAAAAGAAGAAAAAAAAGGGTGGGGGGTGGGGGAAGAGGTAGGTATATGCATGCTGGTAGTTACTGCTGGTTTATATGATGACCAAGCTTTAGAAGGTCCCAGATGTCTCAAGTCTGAACGAACACCTAAAGGCAAAAGGGGTCAGAAGGAGCTCCCCGAGGTGCTCAGTGTGGCATATTCAGTAAGGAGCCCGATGACCGAGGGAGGGGATGGGAAGACAGGCCTTTCTCTAGAACGGCAGCTGTTCCCTGCCATTTGCCATAGATCCTGCCTGGTGAATTGCAACAAGGCCTGGAAAACACTGCAGTGTCAACATAAGGCTAGATACAGTGGAACAAAACAGTGCCAATAAATGGTTGGCGCGAAACATTGTCCTTCATTCTCTCATTACAGGACTCCACTATAACTAACACTCAACTGTATCTGAAGTAACCTATTTCAAGCTCCTCAGCCTGGGTTTGAAGTGTGTCTGACAAGAGTTTTTAAAAAAAAAAGTTAAGCATCTTCCACAGAAGTTTTCAGGTATTCTCATTTCTCAAAAGATTCCTCTGCTAAACGCTGACTGAGTTGTACTACTTATGTTCAACATTTTGATTTTGTGATTAGCATTCACCTTACACAATGTAACAGCAATTACGACTCAGAATGGGTAGATCAGTCTTCAAGATATAGGGTATACTGTACCTTTGGGCACAGCCTCCAAAACAAGGGGTGAGTGTTCACCACACTGTCTTGAAGATAATCCCCAGGGCATTCATGACTCAGAGACACACCTCTTGAGTCACTATTCTTTCATTACTTCCTCTTGGTCTTTTGGGGTAGAAACTTACTGCTGGTTTACACCAGCAGCAAATTACAACATCTTCTTGCTATGCTGACCTTGCCGTTTTGGCTAGTGACTCTAAAATTAGAGCCAACATTCATTCTTCACTCTACCTACTGGAATAAGGAAGTCAGTTGATGAGTGAATCCTGTTCATCATACCCAGATCTGAAGCTGTAGGGTAAACTTTCTGAGTAGCCCAATTCATTGCAATGGAATTATCTGTTGAGTGATGCAATACTCAGGCAGGACAGCAAAATGTAGTTTAAAGCTTGTGATCATTGAATGAGATGACATGAAAAGCACTTTAGGGTTGTGAGACAGAATGAGGACCTACCATTAAAAAAGTCCTAGGAAAAGCTGGGGAAAAAACATTGAACTCTGGTTTGCAACTCACATTGGCTATGGGAAGAACTATCAACCATTACATCAACTGAACCTAAGCTTCTTGCTGTCATTCTCACCCAAAACAGCTGAAATCCAGAGTAGCTCAAAATAACATGAATCCTTGCTACATCTGGGATCAGATCTCCATCACGTACCAGTCTCTTGGTACCCAGGGTTGAGCCTTATTTAGCTAGGACTGAGAGCGAAAAGATATCTTTCTGTGTCACAGAATATCACCACTCTCGCAGATGCCACTGAATCTATTTCCTTCAAAGTAATGAAGTGAGATTGTTTATGTGAATGTTTTCAAAGAGCTGAACCTGCAAGGTCCTGCTCACAGTTCAGGAAATAGCAGAATATAAATCTGTCCAAATCAGCCAAGCTCATACAAAATTCAATATTGGAACGCAGCGACAGCAGCAACATCTTGTTCTTTTGGTGTAATGCCTGTTGATGCTAGGATTTAGGAGGATTATGTCGATTTAGGAAAAAGAGGGGCATATTAATATACAAAATTGTTAAATGTCAAATCAAATCCTTTAATAATGTGTGTGTCTGGTTGAGGATGGGAGTGCTTTCAAAACTAGCTACAAATATTCAAGAAATCCATTTGGCAAGTTCAAACAAATAGCCCAAATCAATTACACATGCAGTATTCTTAAGGGGACACATTTTCAGCATAGTATGTGGAGAATTAAGCCCTCTGCTCCCATTATTGTTAATGGGATTGGCACACCCAATTCCTCATACACATGGTTGCAAGTTTAAAGCCAACAGATAAAAATGTGATTTTTGAAATAATGTTTTTATATTTTCTTCTCTTTCCTATATAGTGTAATGAAGTTACTTTTGTGTTTGCTGAGAAATCTCAGTGCATACACGGAGGGTTCCCTGGCCCTATGTGTACTCAAAGCTGAAACTGGAATGAAAGAGTGCAGGAACTATTCCTGATGGCTATGTGGAGAGCTTCAGAGAGAAATCGAGGCTAGAAAGTAAGAACTGTTCTTTGTAGGAACTGTTAAATGTTAGCCCCTACTCCTAAGCATTTCTTGCAGAACAAAAATAAGTCCCTCTGAATTTTCATGCGCAAGAATCAAGAAGAAAACAAAAAGCTAACAATTCCAGAGTAACAATTAGTGTAAAGCTGCTGGATAAGCTTTAAATCTCTGAATCAGAGGGATTAGAAGCCAGTTATCTCTCGTTCCAAGTAACTGTCCCAGCTGCTACCTTACTGACTACTTGAAATGGGTGGAAGGAACAGTTTCTTTCACTCTTTGCTCTTCTCTGATTTTGATCCAAAATTCCTTCTGAAATATCAGAATATTGAATCAAAATTCAAAGTCTGCTTTGATAAACTGGTATTTTTCTACGGAAAAATAATATGACAGTTGCAGTTAGTAATAATCACTGCTTTTTTCAAAGCACCCATGTCACACCCTGAGTCAGGAACCCTGAAATCTTTCCACTGACTGTAGATCACTCTGAGATGTGCCCTTTTCCGTGGGCTAAAACTGCACCGTTCAAACTGGTGTCCTTAGGTGTGTCTGGATATCCTTATCATAGCAACACATGGCAAAATTAAGAATGGGTCTCTAGAAATCTGGTGTCATTTTTTTAAATAAGTAGATTTGGAATGTTCTCATCTGCCCTACTGTGATTACTTGGAAGAAAATGGATCATATTCTGACGACCAGAATTTGATGACTTTCTGCAACAAGTTCACCAATGGATTCCTCTCTAATACTTCCAGTCACTATGTGTTGGACAGCTGCAGTTCTTTGCACTAATACCCATATATTTCTCCAGAGTTTTTCACTGTAGGTGTACTATTGCTCAAGGGATAAAAATGAATTGTCTGTTAGCATCTACAGGCTGGAGCCAGCTTCACAGTTAAGTGCTCTACACGCAAAGGACTCCAGAAGCGCTCTGTGAACTTGGCAAAAGAGCCCTTCAAATTCCAACAACAAAGTTTTGTTCCTGATATTCTGGCTAGCTCTTCTATGCTGAGTTCCCACAGATTTAGTTTACAGCTTAATTCAGCCTCCTAATTACACCCGTGTAGTCCAGTGGACAGGGCACTAAGAGAATGCTGGAAAAAGTGCTATTTCTGGCTTTATAGTTTACTTGCTTTGTGCTGCTATATTCCTTACTCCCTCCTCTTCCTTCCTTAGGTGAGGTCTTTAGCAAAGATTCTCAATTTTTTGTAGCCAAGTAAGTGACATTCCTCCTGATTTTCACCAGTATTAACCAGCAGAGGACTAGGCCTCAACAAACAATGTTTTATGTAGATAGGAATTACTGAAACAGCAATGACTGCCTTTCTGAAGGCATAAACTACTCTGTTGAAGACACCTTCTGAAGCTCATAGTGATGGAAGAGAAGGGAAGGGGCCAAGCTGTCTTGGATATGGATCCAGAAATTACTTAAATTCTGTGAATCCTTGTACTTTGGTTTTGACTTAGAATGTTTAAGAACAGGGTGTAAAACTAAGGTTTGGTTCCACAGCTGGTGTAAATTGGCATATATCCATTTACTTCAATCTGAAATGTGCTCCTTAAAGGTCACAATACCTGGAGAGTGTAAATAATTAGGTCTGCCGGTCAACAAAGCCTGCCAACTTGAATTAGCTGTTGGGCCACTTGAGTTTAAGACAAACATTGACTATTCATTGGAGAATGCCCTTCGCAGTTACTGAGACATCAGTGCTATTGCAGGTAAATATTTTCTCTGCAAAGTCCTATCTGACGGTCACTCTTTACACTTTCCCAAGGAGCAAATGTTAAATTCTTTCAAGAAGATTCTTTGTTTACCAGGTTTTAGATTGGATTTACACCAGTGAAAGCCAGGAGGAAGAGTCATGGAAGGTTCTTTATGGAGTTCTGCAACGAGTGATTGTAAAAACCCCTAGCAGTTCAGTACAGACAGCATAATTTTCACTGAGAAACAAAACCTATTATATGATCAGTCAGTTTTTTTACTTAATCAGAGTTTCCCTTAAGATATTCAACCAGCATTTCATTTGCCTAGTGGAACATCCTTCATAAGCAATTTCCATAACAACTGTCTTGCAGAACATGGTATGAATACGTTAGAGACAATGTGTAATAAAGTGGATTATAGTTTAATCATTGTGAGATAGATATACTGCAAGCTGCCTATGGAAGTCATTTATATAAGGCCCTAGAAATAAAAATCCTGTCTGGTAACCTGGGATTTAAGGCTAAATTTTTTAAAAGGGGAAAGAAAATGTGGGTGCAATATATCTATATTTATAAAATATGCACTTAAGAGAAACCACATTGCTATTTACTGTAGATGCCTACTTTGCCTAACATTAACTATTCACTGGAAATCCTGTCTGTGGTTAGGAAGACATTGCTGCATTTTCCACATGTAAATAGCCACTTCCCTATGAAGTGGCCTAAAATCTGTGCTGAAAATAATGCAGTAAGTACGTCCCAGAGTGTACCATCAGTCCATATGAAGTCTTGCAACACAAGAGTCTCTATTCAGTACCCCAACGCAGTTTCAAGAGTGAAGGTGCAGTCCATACTTCAAACCCTATTACAGACTATTACCCTGCAGAAGCCTATTCCATGTGCAACCTGCTGCTGTGCCAGCATGGATTCTGGTGTCTGGAGAACATCTATCCATTATACCAATGTTCTTGGATCAACTTCTGTTTTCTAAAAATGTCTCAGCAACCTTCCTTGGTCTAACCGTAAAGTATTAACCAGCATTACTTCAGATCTCCATTGACTGTCATTAGTCTTTACATTAGACCTTTCATTAGACTTTTCTGGACTACCAGAACTCTCTCTGGGAGAAAAAATAAAACAACAAATAACATTATCAGATGAGTTGTGTGAGGCTTGGCTAATTCTGGTCAAGCAGCACAAGCATTATTTATACACTGCAGTTAATTTCTCTTCATATAACTGTAGCATCATTTCATTCTGCCCAGTGCCCTTTTTGCCTCCTGATAGTAATTTATATCTATTACAGCATTACGAAGTGTTTGAAGAAATGATGTAGCAGACTCAGAATTATAATGTCTTTTCAGAAAAAACGCAACTCTTACGACAGTTTGTAAATATTTATTGACCTCTGTTTGCCTTCTTGTCCTAAGAAATGTGTCCAAACTTTATAACCACAGTAGTGAGGGAAACATTTTTAAACATAAAACTTGAAAATTACTATTCTAATGTCTTCATGCAAATCCCAAAGCCAAGCCTTTATGTATAAACACTAAGTATTAAGAGGGCTGGCAATATTTCTAATAGAAAGTGTGTGGTGAAGAGAGGGCCTATTTTACAAAAATGTAACAGGCATATAAATGAAATATGCTAAAGACTGTCACAGTTGAAAGTGTACTTGAAAGAAATGTTTAAAGGGATGGGGCTAAACTCTGGCTACTGAAAATTTAAGTTTAACTTGCAGTGCTGCTTGAGATTATATCAGCCGGGGGATGTGTCCACTGTCTAAAAATAGGAAAAGAAAGACTGGAACAGCTGTCACAGGGAATTTTGCTTTCAAGAAATGCTCTATTGTGACAGTCATTGCAAAGATAAGATTCCTTTCCAGATGAATAAAAGGGGCGGGGATTTCTGTGAGACAGAAAATGTCAAAGAACAAGTGATACTCAAGATTATGGTTTCAAAAGTCATACTGGTTAAAGCTCAGATCTGTACCTTTCAGAGCTGGTATGACTTCATGTTTTTGGTATTGGCAAGATTTCTGAAAATGCCACAGTATCGACTCAGAATTGTATTACAGCCATGAAAGTCGACATGCATTTCACGACTGAAAAGGAGTCCCCGGGAAATACAATGGACATTACAAGCTCTTGGAAATGGAGCTATTCCTATAATTACTAGGTTGTGTTGTCATAAACGGCCTAGTATTTGCCATGAATTGCTCTGAAGGCACAAAACATAGGGGTTCTCAAGGAATAGCACATAACAACTAACAAGGGAATCTTATTTATTAATTGCATTTCTAAGGTATGCTTTAGTATAGATAGATTAATGATACACTGATTTCTAGTTATAATGGCTTGATTTCAAGTCTTTGGCATGCTTACCTCCCCTGTGTTACTGCTTCTGCTGGTTTTTGACTTTCATAGGCAACAAATGACTTCAGCCCATGCTTGACTTTAAGAAGATGACTCTCCTCTTAAAGGCAATAGGATTATTTACATCCTTGAAGTTACTCAGGTACGGAAATTTCAGACCCTCTCCAAGTGACAAGAAGGTTAGGCTACTCTTTGTTTTCATGGGAGCCAAGCGCAAAGCTCCCACTCAGGTTCTCCTGTTGTTATTAGTGCCAGTACTGCACCATGTATGTCAGCAGCAGAAACAACAGAACCATGCCAGCCACTGACACTCCAGAGGAAAATTCTTCCTTGGCGGCTTGCTTGGTGGCACGTGATGAAAAAGTCACGCCATGTGCCATGACTATCACACGACTGGCCAGCCTGCTCTCCAGGGTAAAATAGGTCAAGACTGAGATGCCCTGGCAGAGCCATGCAGGGAAGTTTGCATAATGCCTACCCCACTACATCTGACTTGAGCCAGTATTATTAATCACTCGCTTTCATGAGCAGTAAATTCACCCATAAAATTTAATTAGAAATAAATCTGTAACTGCATTTTTAAAATAAGGCATAAGATACAAATGCCCATTAAAGGAGTGACATGAACACCCACTCGGAGCTTTACTGGGGAACCAAGAAGGAGGGTTTCTTTGTTGTTGTTGATCTGTAGAAGTTTTAAAATACTATAAAAAATAAGCATCGAAAAGCATTGTTTTGAAGGGGTAAATTACACACCCTCTGAAAGAGATCTCTGTCAGCTCAGCACCCAAAATTGAACATGCTATTAGGCAGACTAAATAGTAGGCACAACACAACTTTGTATCACTAGGGGCCTCCCATATATTTGCCTAGAATACTTGGAGCTGACTAAGCCTTTTTCCGTGTTAAATGATAATTACATTTCTAGAAGAATTCAGCCCCAAATATTAAGCATTCCAGCCAGTCCGTCCAAAAGCAGAGGGAGCAGTTGCTGATCTATAAATACTGCTGCACCCAGCAGAAGTGAACGCTGCAAGAGTCACTCCGCATGGACACCGAACCTCTTCACATCACTGCTGTGCCGAAAGGGGCTCCGCTGGGCTTGCTGTCAGACTGGTGTAAGGGAGCGCTGGCGTAACCAAGGATGAAGCCACACGTGTCAAGAGACCTTTTGAGCCAACTTGCCCCCTGCCCCGCCCCAAATCACTGAACTTTGTATTGCTTGTTTGTACTGCTCAAGACATTTGCAAAATAAACTTTTTCATACATGATTTATATGCAAAGCAGTTAAAAACAAACTGACCTTTCTCACCCATCAAATAGTCCAAGCTTGTTCTTGTATCCAATTGCCTACTTAAAACATCTGAGATTGCTCTTTGTTACACATGGATATGCTTTTGTGTGTCCGCTTACAGAAGTTCTGGGAGGAAAAGCAGTGAGGGGGGTTTTGCAAGATGTTAGTCCATTTAGCAGATGGAACGGCTGAGAAAAATCACCACCTATTTTTCTGGAAAAACAATGTTACATAAGCACTTCTGTAACATTTTCCTGTTTCATAAGTAACCTGGCAAGTTGAGTAATTCACATTCTGGGTATCATTCTAAAGAAATATTTCTAATAATCCTCTCTGTGTACAAAGCGGTATTGCCTCATCCTGGTCTGGCATTTAATCTACTAGATACTATTTTCAGAAAGGCTATTTCCAAATCCAAATAAAAACAACAATCTCACACTTATATAGCACCTTTCATCCTAGAAGATTCCAAAGAGCTCTGCAGAATTAAAACAAAACAGATATGTTGGACACAGGGTGGCTTCATTCATCTCTGAAACGCAGCCAGCTCTGGGGTGAAGCATGGTTAGCAGCAGCAGCTCACAGCAATGCTATAGAGCTGTTTACAGCAGGGAGTACGGAATGCCTGATTCTTTTCTTCCGTATCTTATTGCAGTCACACTGAATTCTGTGATGTTATTTGTGATTTACACATGATGTTAAACACACTGCGCTGTAGCTCAATAGGGAATGGAAGGAAAACCTGGCCACCTCCATTGCAATGCCCTGCTCCCCTTGCCATCCTGCAAGCCAGAGATTCCACTGTGTTCAAAAACTGTGAAGGGTGGAAGAGGGGAAAAGCAGCAGAGACTCAACAGGCTCCTAACGAAAATTAAGGATATGTAGATATCATCCCCATAAAAGTCACAAGCCAAATAAAAATTCAGCAAGCCTGCATTCTCTTTTTCACAGCTTTGTCTGCCCAAACACCTGAAGGCCATCCTGGCCAGCACAGAACTGGGGAAAGGTCTACTGAAGTCCCGAGCCAATGTAACAACTGCATGGCCACATCTTCAGTTGAATTGGAAATCTTTGGGATAGTCCTTGAAAGCATTCCAACAGGAGCAACCTCTGCTCTTACCAGAGCAGCGTGGGAGCGTTTGGGAGGCAGCCACCCTCGATTCCTCACTGGCTGGTTTAATGCAATCTGCTGTTATTTACCTTCAGCACCTGCACTGCCAGCTGACAGCATCAGAAATCCCAGCTCTGGAGCAACTGTTTATAACTAGGAGGTTAAGATCCATTTTCTCTCCTGCCCTGCACACACATACTCTTACCAACTCGATATGGAAATATTTTGTGAACTTTTTTTCCAGGCTATTTTTCTGCTGCCTCCAAGTGTCACAGCATAACTCAGTCAGGCTGTACCAGGATCCAGAGCTGGCCATATTATAATCTCATTTAAAGATACGAAGCCATAATTAGTGAACTCTGAATAACCATTCTGTATTATTATGTCTAATACTTGTCTTGGCTAATGCAAATACAGGGGAAAGGGTATAATCTTATTTATATGTATCAATGAACTGAATATATGTCTTTACAAAAACCCTGCAGTACTTGCGCCTGCACAATTTAATCTGTGGCACCAAACCTGCACATTAACTGCTTATACTAAGTTGTGCCTTGATTTAAAAAAAAGAAAGGAAGGGGAAAGAGCACCAACCTTGTTAACCCTCTTACCAGGCTAATACTTCATTGAAAATCCCCTTGGTTGTAATGGATTTTTCTTTTTATACATACTTTATACAGCACCGTATTAAAGTGGCTTTTTATAAACACAACACATGAGGTTAATAGCTGCAGCCTTGGTTAGGGGTTTTTTGTACCCTAAATCTCTACCAAGACGGTTACATAAATGCCACTATTCTAAAAATAAAAAAACAAAACAATCAGGGAAATGTTACATTATCACACACCATATTAGGCTATTAATGATGGCAAACCAGGGCACGCTATTTGTGGGTGAAATAAAACTCCTTACAAAATGAATCCATTTTCACCTGGTCAGAACTGCCTTACCACGGTTTCCAGCCTGAGTTCAGGAACTCTTTGACGGGCATCTTTAAATACATGCTTGTTGCATCAACAGGTCTTAAAGGTTACGCATTTACAGAATTTCACTGACTAAATGGGATTTTAATACATGCATATGTGTTTTCATGAACTGCCTGTCCGTGCTCACAGAGATACCAGACATAACGCCATACACAGTTTTGAGTACAAAGAAATTCAGCATTCCCAGCTACTCATGGATTCCCAGCTCTCCTGATACCGGCTATTCTGACGATGCTTACGACACTGTCTGCACAGTACTGTTTCCAACAAAGGAAGCAAAGAGGTATCAGTATCTTTTCACAGATTTTGAGGCCAGGAGAGTTTTTAAAATCTCATCTACTTTAAAACACAGTCCAAATAACTGAAAAGTCATTAGCAGCAGCTTATAGGAGCTTCAAGGATGTTTTACTGTTTCTGATGCAAAACTTCTGGTGTATCCTTCAAAAGAAGCTGCTCACACCCCCCTCATTTTATGGCAACTTGCTTGGGCATGGTTTTGTCAGGTACTTAAGAGTAATTGAGAGGGGGGGAAAGTATAATTAATCTAGAACTATAAAATCAGGCATCATAAATTAGTCCACCTTGATCAGCGACTGCACTCCTTCTCAAAATGATTGCATTTGCCCCAAGCCTTGCCCTTCGGGAACTGCAAAAGAGCAGCCAACAGCTCCTTTTCTCTCTTCTCCTTGGATGATCTTTGATTGATCTAGAGGATCCCTCACCGGGTGGAGCGAGCTGCTCTGGGCAAGGAAGTTCTGCTCTCCACTGAACTGGTACTGCTTTGCAGTACAGGGACTGACAACGGGGACTGTGCAGCTGCAGTGATGCTTGTGCAGTCATGGGCACATAATGCCCTGGGTGGCGATAACGGCAGGAGGTTCCCACCTCCATGCTGGTAGACTTTGTTCTGTCACTAGGGTGTGAGTGCACACTCGGTTGCTCAAGGGTTTCTTGAGCTCTCAGTAGAGCTTTCAGAGGTGTGCACCCATACTAGTGTTTTACTGCCTGTGGCTGAAAATTTATTGCTCACTGCGCTGGTTTTGTTTGGGTCACACATTAGATTTTACTGACTTAGAGCAAAATTTTGTGTGGATACACAGGAACACGTAACATATGCCCCAAACTTTAGGATATAAACTGTGTCCTAGTTGCTTTTGAATAAACCAAGGATATGATTTCAATCCTTACATATGATGTAATCTTTAGCACTTCTGGACTGGCACCTTACTCGCGCCACTTGTAAATAAAGACTAGTGTAGTACACAAGTTTGTCTGAGTTTGGGAGACTGTGACGAGTTCTGGTTTGTATTGTTGATATCTGTCACAAGCTACTTCATAATCTGTCTTCAGTGTAGTGAAGTGGATGTTTTCACACCGGAATGAGATGTGGCTCAAAGGGAAGAGCTTCTATCCTGGCTTCTGTTCCTTGCTTTGTGACAGATGGACTCTAACAACGGCCTTTGATATCTTAGTGAATTCTCCGCAAACATTAGAAATATGTCTGCTTTCTAATGGTAGCATGATAAGTAATTTGAAAAGTACTTCAAAACCCTCATACTTCAGTGGCCAAATACAGAAACCACAAACCCAAAGATTTTCAGAGCTGTATCATTTCCCTACTACTCGATTTTGCAACTCTACCACTCAACACACAAAAAGCATTGAGAACAATGCATTTCACAGACATCATTTAATTGCATCAGTTAAGAAATCATTAGGATTTGTGTTCAAGCAGTCCCACCAAAGACTGAAAGTCCCATTTGACCAAGCACTCTATAAAAACACAGTACCAGACCTGAATGTTTTGTACTGTCAGATGAAAGGTGAGTTGCCCAAGGAAGCTTGTGGCAGAGATGAAAATTTAACTGAGCTTTCCCCAGAGCCCTCAAGCTGCTTCTGCCAGAAGAACATGTGCCTTCCCGTTCAGTGCTGAGTCTGATGGCACAGGACCATCCACAGTGAGAGCTGAGTGTCATCTCCTAACTGCTCTGGGAAGCGAAATACCACAGCTGGTTCTTCTCTCACTTCATGGGAAATAAGAAATATTTTCAGTGTTTGTGGATCTTTCCACAGGCTGAAATATTCTATCTAGACAGTTTTTATTCTGGGAGAAAATACTCTAGGCATTTTCTTAATAATTTTAGCATTGCTCACTCATTTTTCTTTTTTTCCCCTTCAATTCCTCTCTGTCACGAGAATTAAAAAAATTCCATTTGAAATGGAACGTTTTCTTTAATCCTATAAAGAACGAGTATAATTGATTCAACTATAAAATTTATAGGCATGGAATCAATGCTTATTATAGTCAAAACATGCCAGGTCACTTCTTTGTGGCTGGTTTAAAGCTGTTCCGTTAAGTATAATGTTAAATGAAAATGCTTTAGTCTAAACATGAAAAGGTTAGATTGTATTACATCTGCACAACTCTGCGTGACTGTTAGTATCTGATTTCAGGGTTTCACATAGAAGACCCTCCATTGTTTTCTTTGTACCTTCTCTCTGGGGTAAAACTAACTTTTGACAGTCACAGTAAGTAGCTGCTATAATGTAGATATTAATTTAATCTGGAGCTGTATTAGTCCTTAAGTAGTTCAGACCTTGCCTTTATGTTTTGGTGGTCAGGAAAACACTAAAAAATTGAGTATGAAGGCAGCTTAATCATGGCAATGATGGCAAATCCTTTCAGTCTCTCTTGATTTTCTGTTCTCAGATGTCTACCTTCAGGGCTAATTGAAAAGTTGCAACTGTTAGGCAGACACTGTCACTCCTGTAACTACAGCTCTACTCCTCGGACTATTGAACATTTCTACACACTTAAAAGTTTGCAATTAAGCTACTAAACTTTTCAGCAGATGTTTTTTGCTAAGCAGCAAAGTGTTTATAACTTTTCTGTTGGTGTAGAACAATCACATAAATCTAATGGTGGAACATTTAGGAGGTATATTTTATTAGAGCTGGATCCAGTCAAACAGACTGGAGAACCTCAGGTTGAGCAGATTCCCATTTTCTTACTACTCTGTTATTTCATCTTCGTGGTGTGCCTGGTGTAGGCATGGCACTTCTGAAACAAAAGTGTGTGGCGAGGCTCTGATGGCGTGGTGTGACTGTGCTCTGATGCAGCAGGATTAGATTTCAATTCCTGGGCCTGGGTTGAACAGGTGTAATTCCTATTGAACCAAGTGGGAATTCCACAGTTTTAAATAAAAACAGCTCTTGGCCCATTATCCACTTACATGCACTGTGCCCAGGGGCCAAGATACACAGAACTGACAAGAGATTGGGGTTCCTCAAAAGCTTGAAGCTTTACCACATAGGGCTTAAATAAAGCAGTGCTTCAGACAGCAGGGAGCACGTGCCAGTTTCATTTGTCTGAATTTCGTCACTCAGAACAAAGGCCCTTAAAATCAATAGTCACTTCCCAAAAAAACCAAACCCCCCGAAATTATAAATCCTAGCAGTGTCAAAGCCTAAATAAATACATATGTCAGCTGCCAAGATCCTGGATGTCAGTTTTTAAGGCATATATTGCCCCAGACTAGTCTGTAAATAATTTTTATTTTTATTCAGGACTTGCAAACCACATCACTAGTGGGCTGGACTTGGGGTTCTTCATTTGCATATTCTATGTTTTGACCTAAATTGAGTTAAATGCAGAGGGAGAAGAAACGAGGGTCACATTTCATTAACAAAATAAAGCAGCTTGTGTGAAATCAATGTCTATAGTGATGGAAAAATACGCAACCGAACTGAGCCCTTCACTGGTTATTTAACTAAAACAAGGTCTCCTTAATGACAAACACTCCCATCTTCAATTGCATCACAGACACTAATGGAAAAACTTGGCATCTCTCATTGTATGGGAATATGAGGCAGAACTGGTGAGGACTTTTTCCTGCCATCCCCTTGCCAACTGTACATTCCATCTGACTGAGGATTACTGATAATTTTTGGCAACTTCGTGGCTACAGAGGACTCTTCTGTACAACTATTTATTTATCCAGGACTTCAGGAATTTATTTTTAACAGAACCTTTAAAAATGCTGCAAACACAAAATATGCTAATTGTATTAACAAAAGGATTCCTACAGCAAGCTTACTTTTTTTTTCAAGCTTACTCCGGGGCCAAGCTCCTCAGTTGGTGTAAGTTGGTAGAGCTGCTCTCACTTCAGTGGACGCCTGCCAAATTTACAACAGTTGAGGATCTTTCCCAGTAAAGCAAAATGCTTATAAAAATCTGAACGAAAGGGAGTATTTAGACGCATTTATATTCTTTCCTGAGCAGTAATACCAGGGAAACTTTGACAGCTCTGTCTCTGCAGCTACTACAGGAACCTAATTTGCCAAGGCAGTATATATAGACACAGACCCTGTCAGAGCGCCCTAACAAACTAAAGCGAGAAAACAGGTCGAAGATATTATTCCCATTTTACAGAAGAAAAACTGAGACAGAAAAGTGGTCTATATGGGACTGTGAGAGTGGCTTTAAGGACCTGGCTGTCTTCTGACCACATGGAGCCTTGCAGACAGCCTGCAGACCATCTGTGGGCAGCTGGTGTGACCATGCCTTCTGAAGCACGACAATCCACCTGACACTTTGGACACCTGGGGTCTTGTGTGATCAAAAGGGAAAGCTTCAACCACCTGGAGGCATCTTGAAGGCAAGCCCCCTGCACCACGGGCGAGCCTGGTGGGGCAGCCTCAGCAGGGCTGTGCTGCCCGCCCGCCCGCCATCAGCTTTGGGAGCAGGGGGGCAACAGCAGAAATATGGACTGGGGTGTGAAGGGGAAGGGGAGAGGGAAGGCAGTGACGAAAGGAGGAATAACGCCCGGCTGAGCTGAACACGAGCAGGCAGCAGGGTTTCTCTGAGGAGGGGACAGCAATGACAGGGAGCTGAGCTTGCTTGAAGTAGCTTTAAGCCGCCACTTCATTAACTGGCTTTTAATTTCTACCAAACCAGACAGAAGTGACTCCAGCAGAGCCCTGGGCCACCTCTATCAGGGCATGTAGACATACCCAATCAGATCATGTAGCTTGTCAAAAACTTCTGACAAAGCTGAGAACTGAGCTCCGGCCTCCTGTGTCCCCATGCAGAGCACGGCCTACTATTCCCTAAATGTCCTGGAAAATCTCAGGACTAGATTAGAAACTATTACTTTCACCACAAAAAATTCAATGACAACTTTTTGGTTTTCAGTGACAGAAAGCTGAAATGTTTTAGTTTTGAACAAAGTTATTCCCCTCCACTTTTGGGTACTGAGGACCAAAGAATTTTTACAAGCAAACCTGATTTGCTTCCTGGTTTTAACAGAAAGTTTGCTACCCAGTCTCACAATTTTTTCAGAATCTTAACCTGAACATTTTCAGATGCCTTACTAAAAGAACAAAAAGCAATTTTTTTGACAAGACCAACTTTCCATTGAAAATCACAGCAAAAGGGACAATTTTCTATGTTTTCTTCCTCTTCTTCATCAAAACTGTGAGCGGCGGGAAGGAAGGAGGCAAAGGGCCGTGTCCCAGCAGCACCACTCCAGGACTAGCTCTGGGAGGCAGGCATGTAGACCCGGCACTAGTCACAGCCCCTTCCTCATACTGAGCAGGGAGCAGAAATTGCTTTTCATCTACACCTGCACAGACCTACCTTGCCAAGGGGTTCACCGGCCGTGGCATTCTCCCCCTCAGCACCTCCCCACCACCCTGTCTCCAAAGGGACAGTGCACACACGTCCAGACAGAGTCCGCTCCGGGCAGGATCGCTGGCCCTTACTCCCTGCATCTCAGAAGAGTTAAGACTGTGTGTTTGTTTACTGGGCAATTTACACTCATTTAACTTTCATGGACTCCTGAACTGCTTTTGCTATGTTGTTATAAAACCTGTGTGAAAATTTTGATCATGTTTTAGAGCAAGTAAGTTAAGCGGTAAATAGTCTGTTAACTGTGCTCTGCCTCTCCAAACACTCCACTGGAACTAGGGACACTAAACTCCTAACTTAGGCATCTAACTCATGTACCTGACAGAACTAAAGCCGGGCAGTATAGCTGCCTTTGGATTAAATCCCCCGTGTTTGGTTTCTAAGTTAGTCAACATTACCTTTGCCTTGAATTAAGAGTACATGCACAGACTATGACCCAAGCTCTGCACAATAACTTACTGAGCTACGGCTTCACAAGCACATGCCTTAGTGCTGAGTAGCGCGGAGGCTGGCTCACAAGTGGCTGTGTAGCGCTGAAGCAGGAAAAGCATTATTTGACAAAAAAATGAAAATTTCTGCTTTAAAAGATTTAATTATTTAAAATGTAAAATAAAATATCCATAAAGTAACCCAAAGAAGTTAAACATTCCCTTCGAGGGAAATTCTCTCTTTTTAGAATTATCCCTTTTTCTAATAAACTAGTAATTTATGTAATCCATATAAAACCACTAACACTCATTCTTCTATTTTTAAATAACATTGGAGAGCTTTCCCAAGGCTTATTTTATTTTTATGAGAAGGATTAAAAATCATGATGGGCCAGATTCTTCCACACTTCTATCTGCTGACAAGTAACATACTCCTGCCATAATACCAGTGAGTAGCAGCTAGGGATGTGGTGTTGTGCGGAATTTGCACCACTCCACGGGCTGCGGTGGAGTAATACCAGGCTGACAGATTCACTGCTCTGAATCCAACGCCATCTGATTTGGAGCTTGTGGAACAAGTCATAAATCAAGCGATCTTTATGTTTCTAGACAAACATTTCAAGAAAAACAAGGATAAAGGATCTCTATATGGAGCGATTTGTTCTAGCCAGTCTCTTATCCAGCTTAATATTTTTATTGCTTCACAACCAGCCTACATATTTTGATTTGCCTAGACTGTATAGGAGGAAGCTTTACCATTTCAAAGTAAGACAAGGCTGCATCCCTGGTTTTTACCCAGAAGAGGAGCATGGGAAGAAACTGCAGCTGAGTCACCATGCTTCCCAGGGCTCACTCTTCCTGGGATGCTGTGATGCTCCAACCCGTACCTACAACACGCAGAAAGCATAATCTACCCTTTGGTAACTGTATATCTGTGACTCATCAGTGCTTTGGTTTTGGATCCAGTGTAGGGCTAAAGTGCAGCAAGACCGAGTGAATGAACGGCACTAGAAATGACGCAGTATCTTAGGTGGCATTGCAGGCACAAACCAAGGGGGACACGTGACCCTCACCACTCAAGCCAGGGGTGAAGTCTACTCAGATAAGAAAATCCTGCCTGCGCTCTCATACTTCCCCTCTGCCCCTTATTTCTCTCTCAAATAATTCAGATGTTTTAGCCCTTCCACACAAAAACTGGAGCTTTAAATTAAAATGTCATCTGTTAGTAAAGAAACTAAGCTATGTTTTTCATTCCTGAGAAAGGACTCACTTATGCTTATAAGTTGCTAGTGATTAAGCAACTGGTATATTTTCACACTCATTAAAAGAAACATGGTGTGTTCGCCTTTCTAAGAAAAGGCATCTTGTTTGTAATACTGTAATACATTGGGAACACCTTCTAATTGGCTTCTAGTGCCCCTTGCCAAAATTCAGACACAAGTTTGTTTATTTACACAAGGAAAAAAATAAAACATTGTATAATTAGCCGAGTAATGGACTCCTAAATTCAGCAACTCAGAGGTATGCAAAACTGACAAACTTTTTAAGATTCCATTTTGGTTTATGAAGTATCTCAATAGGTAGCCCAGACTGCATCATGGCTATTGTAGCAACGTGCTGCTCAATGTGGTGTTTGTGTCGAGATGGAAAACTTTGACATGTTTGATTTTTATGCAAGTCAATTAACTTGTTTTTTAAAACTGTAAGGGCATGCTTTGCAAATAAGATTACTTACTATAAATTATGAGAACATAGGGCTCCATTCAGACAAAAATGTTACACACCCCTTACACATGCATAAGTCTGCAGAATATAGTTCTGCACCCTGACAACCTATTCAGCTAGGGGTAGGAGCTTATTTTGGGCTATTCCATGGGGGCTTTCCTAAAAAGATATGAACAAAAGGGGATAGAGACTTAATTAGAATGTCTCTCTACACCCCACCTTCCTTTGCACCACCCAGGCAATTCCAACAGGCCAAAACCTCTCCTTATGTGGTGAAGGAAGAATTTCTTTTTTCAGTTAAGTCAGCCCACAGCAGAATTAGCAATGGTATGTCCCCCTAACCACAGTACAGACAGACATTTGGCCATTCCCACCTGTGAGTTCTGCTCTCAGCACTCACACTTAAGCACGGTCTATTGACTGCAGCCATGTCCATCTGTTAACACAACATTCATTGTGCTTGGCCCCAGCTCAGATGGGACCCTTACACCAAGACATCAGGGTGAAGCTGTCCCCGGAAGAAATGACATTGAAGCCCAGAAATGACGCATGGCTAGCACAAATGGAGATGGCAGGGGCACTGCAGGCAGCACAAATCATTTTCATGTAATGCAATTGGCATTTGGTCAAGACTTCTCGCTTCCAAAATGCAGATTCTTCAATGGGTGCACGAGAAACTCAGGATGTCTATTTGGTATTCAGAATACAACATCAAGAACTGAAGATACGTACTTGGGGCTTAGAAGCAACCACAGTGCCAATACACACACAAAGCAAATCCAGAGACAAGTATGAGTCAGAAAAAGAAAAACTGAAGAATTTTGTCCAGGTCCTTTCCACTTTTACACATGCGGAGAATCTTTACCTAAGCAAATCATTGCATTGATTACATATGTGAGCAAGAATTACTTGCATGAAGAAAGGTCACTGGATCTGGTCCCTGCTCTACACACATTGTGATACAAAGCCAACTCTTACTAAGTCCAAGACTTGCCCCTATTAGCTCTGAATATTAGGTTAAGGCACGGGAGACCACACAGCAGAGCATTTTGTCTTCCTTGCCAGCTTCAGTCTAGGTAATGAAGTCATTCTTATTTGAGTTTGATGTTAGATCGTTGGTTCTAATATAAATTTTGCAGCACAGATAGTCCACACTGCAGATTGCTCATTTCCTTAAAAAGTCTTTTACCTAGACAAAAAGGTTAAAAACAAGGAGAGAAGATGGAGAAGATTAAGGGACAAAGCTTTCCTTGTCCCCTGGCTACGTTCTGGACAATCTCTTCCACAGACTGTTTGCTATTAGAGCGAACTTTCAGCTTAGAGTGGCAAACTCATACTCGTAGAAATAGTTACACACACTCACAGGAACACGTGTATGCACATACACATTCAGAAAAGGAGTTTCAGTCAAAAGACCTTCCAAAGTTAGATGCCCATAATTGTGTTCAGAATAGCATAAGATGCTAGTCTGATCAGGAATCAGCCATGTCATTTACCAGAACTGACCTGCCACGTAAGGAAAGATACCTCCCATTCATCAGGAGAACCAGCGTGGCTACGTGCCTCTGAGCAGCCTTACAATGTCGGGTCAACTGTTGTTACTGGCAAGACACTGCTGTGGAAAGCCTGCAACAGAATCAGGGACTCATCACTACCAGTATGTGTTGCTATGGTCACCATTGAAGAAAAGCAAAATCATTTGAGAAGGAAATAAAAGACGCTTTTCCACCAATAGTGACAGACACTCTAATAGGTTAGTGATCCTGGTGGAATGCTAATCAACAGCACATAGAAAGACTTGGAAGTCATGCAACTTTTAATATTCCTAGTGAAGGAGTATAGAAGAAAATTCATGTAATACGCGGCCATGCACACAGGATTTATAGTACTACTTAGTACTGAGAACACAGGCATTCCATGTTAATGGCATGGGTAAGTCAGGTAATACTTCTGTCTTACAAGTCTTTCCTCTCAAGGATCTCAGCTACAAGCCATATTCACCTGAAGACTCTGTCTACACAGTCCCACTGAACCAAGTACTTAATGGAGCGGGATTCCTTGCTTGCATAAAACTGAATAGCTCGCCCTACACCAGCAAAGCTCTGCTGATTTACTGCAGCTATGGATCTGGCATCTAATTTGAGCTGTGAGACAATCTATTTTTTCCATTCCTCGCAGCTCTGGTGAATAATTTAAATATATGCTCAGAGCTCACAAAAAATAATACATTTTCAAAAATTCTGGTGAGCTGAAAAATTAAAAATGCTGGCTTAGATTCACACAAAATGCTCTGTTCAATCTTAAGGGTTTCACTGTGATTGAGATGGGATTTTGGCTTACATAGGTTAAAAAGGAATGGATTTTTGTAATTGAATTGGATGAGGACTTTCAAAATAAAAAAAAAATCATTTCAAATTGAAAAATCAATAGCTATTACTCTGACAACATCAGAACAAAGTATTAAAAGAATAGTTTAATGTTTTCAAAGCTGGAAAGTGGCCACATTTTTCAGCTGATGTGAATCTGTAAAATGTTACACTGCCCCCGAGTCACCATTTTTGCCCCAGAAAAACTGCTAAAATATTTTTCTCAGCTGTACAAGTAGATAAATCTATTGACCTCAGTAAGACAATTTGCACAACTAGGGCCAGGAGCATTTACTGTTTTAAAAGAACCTAAACTATTCTGAGAAATTCACAGCAGAAATACAGAAACAGGGACATTTTCTCAAGGGGACCTTCAATCTAGTTGCATTTGAGTACAATGAAATTAATCCAAAATACTAAGAAAAGGGACAAGGGTTACAGCATAAACTATAGAATTGCTCAGTAAGGCTAGAAGGCAGCAAAATCCTTTGAAATAAATAATATATTTGACTCACACATTGCAAGTGCCATTGCAGAAATGATGCTCAAGAGCATCTGAGGCAGGAGAAGATTTGGGAATGATTTGCAACAGGGCTAGTTAATGCTTGCAGTAGAGCTACTCATGGATTCAGGGGATTCAGATGTATTATTTAGTGCTACAGCAATTTAAAAACATTTTTTTTGTTTTCAAAGGAGATCAGGTTTATTGGACTGTGCTGTGTATGTGTCTACATGCTCTCTCAGTTATGAATATTGAATTCCTGACAAGAACAAACCCCAAAAGCTATGTTGGGAAGAGAGATCTAGGAGCTCCCACTACTAAGGTAAGCTAAAGCGTAAGCTCAGCTGTTATTAAAAATCAAGGAACCACCACAAGGCCTCGCCCAGTGTGACAGATGGACAGACCAGGCTTCAGGTCATGTTTCTTAGAGTGCCGCTCAGCTTACTCAAAGTTGATGTCACCTGGCTTGCAGTGCACAGGCAAGACAACGCTCCCCAGAAATGGGAGGGTCAGGTTAGTGCTGTCCAGGTTTGGCTCCAGATACATTTGGCAAATGAGCTCCAGAAATTCACTTTCAAGACATAAATCCACAGGAAACCAGGTTTCACATGTTCCATGGCTTAATGTATTATAAATATTGCAATTTCCCCTCAGTGTTCAAATTATTGTTTCCAGTGAGTAGCACAGCGGGTCACTAGAGGTTGCAGTAGTAGCTGTCCCAGACTTGAACATAGGAAGATCTCTAGCACACTTGTAAAATACATACATGGTATTATTTTCTGAAGTTATATCTGCACAGAAGACAGAAGCCTCCTACTGCTGCCAGTTAATAGCCTTCTTCAGGTCAAGTGGTAGCAGTCTTTGCACAGAAACTAAAGATCCTGCAAGATACTGACAGGGATTATTATACCAGATATTCCACCTAACAGTGACATGATGTTTATGCTCTGCCTCTCAACAGTACTGCTTTACACTATGAAGTGACCAAAGGAGTCCTTTTATCATCTTAACTCCAGCCCCTCTTCATCTTAACTCCAGCAAAATGGCAAAAGCTACACTGGAAGTTTCCCATGAGCTCCTCAAGAGTGGGCAGTATAGCTTTAGAATCCATTTATTTTACAGAAGAAAAAAAGGGTAAGAAAAAAGAGTGATAAAAAAGCCCTTCGTTTTTCTAGCAAGCTCAAGAAATTCCACGAAGCTAAACTTGCAAAAGAAAATGTGCAATGTCACAAACCATCTACTATTTGGTCAAAAAAAGATTTTAATCCCAGTATTATGACCACCTTCAGGGAAAATATGGTAATAGACAAAGAGAAACTTCAGTGACAACTAACTTCTATGCCAAAGCAGAAAGATTTTAGGCAACAAGAAACAGAAAAAGACTTCCAAAAAGACTTCATTTATTTTATAAGCAGATTAAGATCTTCAATCTGCATAAAATAACTGTACTGAAGTCAATATGTTTATCCACTACATCTGCAGGGGCTGATGCAGAGGCCAAAATGAAGGAGGGAGGAGACTCAACCACTCCTTCAGCATGTGACAGCATCAACCATGCTGGTGGGAGGCGGGAGGAGGGACAAAAGTGAAGAGTAGGTAACACTGCCTTAGCTCTACACACACACACACACCCCCCATCCTCCCTTTTTTCCTACAAATCCACCCTGGCAGAAGACAAGGCTTAGAATCTAATTATTTTGCTTTAGGATTTCGCTTGCCTGTGAGAAACTGTAAGTTGTCTTCTTTTTGTCATTACTTCAGAGTAAGCAGATTTGCAAATGGGATTTCCTGCATCTCCTAGGAAAGTTATGTATCTAAATCCCACTTTTTTTTGTGCATCTAATAGCTCTTTTTAGAAAAACGATAAATAAAATCTTACTATAACCGATTACAAAAAGCACAGTATCAGATACAAACTTAAGCAATAGGGCTACATCTGCTGTTTTTCACTGTGCGATGTATTACCGTTGTCTCCTACTGAGAGCTGTGAATTTCTGCATCCAAACCTCAAACCATAGGGTTTTTTCCCCCATAGGTGTCTGCTTGTTGAACATGATGCCTAAGCTTAGGCACCCAGGCCTGAAAATGTTACCCTTAACGTCTGTTAGCATCTCTCAGAAGCTTAGGAGTAAGAGGAACCTAGTCTGGCTGTCTGAAAAGTTTCAGATTGCTTTCAATATTTTGTGGATGATTACAGTCTGAACATTTGACTACATGCCACTTCATTAGACTTACTCATTTTTTTTGTTTGTACCATAGATGGGAAATTAAAAATGATCTTTTTGAAAACTCTGATATTTAATTTCCCATAAGATATGAGAGATATTCAGGGCAGTGTCTGGAAAAAAATTAGGATAATAAGGTGTATAAATCTCTGCTTCATTTGAAACAACGCATAAAAGCCAACCCCACATTAATTTTTTTGCTGAAAGAACTTCAATAAGTTTTAAAGTAAGTGTTTCATTTACTGCCACATGCCACACATACATGGCAAACAGTTTATACAAACCACAACACTCAGCTGTTCCTGGTTAGGTAAAAGAGCCCTCCCCTGAACACCCAAGCTGCTCTCGGTTCCCTCGGGACTCTGATACAGGGTGCTGAGCATTTCAGCCTGATCCAAGAGAGAACCTACGTACGTGTTTTACGTTAATCAGGTGAGCAGCCCTTCTGTGGAGGTGCTCATGAAGCCTCAGCTGAGTACGTGCTTAAGACTTTGTTGGCTCAGACCAGAATGCTCTGCACTTTTGAAGACAGCTTAAGTACAGCATAACTATCCCTGACCTGGTGGTCCAGCCTTAATGCCTTCTTCATGTAGTTTCTAGTGAACTTTATTAGACTTTCCAGTTAACTGGAATACTCCACTGTGTATATACACAACTGTATTGGGTTTGCGTGGTGAGGTTTTGGTAGCTGGGGGGTTACAGGGGTGGCTGCTGTGAGAAGCTGCTAGAAGAATCTTCCCCCGTGTCTGACAGAGCCAATGCCAGCCGGCTCCAAGACAGTCCCACGGCTGGCCAAGGCTGAACACATCAGCAACGGTGGTCTCTGATATCCTCTGGGATAATGTATTTAAGAAGGGCGAAAAGCCTGCTGCGGAACAGCAGTCAGAAGAGAGGAGTGAGACTATGTGAGAGCAACAACTCCGCAGACAGCCGGGTCAGGGCAGGAGGGGCTCCAGGCACCAGGGCAGAGTCCCCTGCAGCCCGTGGTGAAGCCCACGGCGAGGCAGGCTGTGCCCCCAGCCCGTGGAGCCCACAGGGGAGCAGATCCCCACTGACAGCCCGGGGAGGGCCCCACGCCGGGGCTGGGGGATGCCCGAAGGAGGTGGTGACCCCGTGGGCAGCCTGTGCTGGAGCAGATTTGCTGGGGGACCCACGCTGGAGCAGTTCGTGAACACCTGCAGCCCATGGGAAGGACTCGCATTGAAGAAGTTCACGGAGGACTGTGTCCCGTGGAGGGACCCCACGCTGGAGCAGGGGGAGAGCATGAGGAGCCCTCCCCCTGCGGAGGAAGGAGCGGCAGAGACGATGTGTGCTGAGCCGACGCAGCCCCCATTCCCCGACGCCCTGCGCTGCTGAGGGTGGAGGAGATAGAGGCAATCAGGAGTGAAGCTGAGCCCAAGAAGAAGGGAGGGGTGGAGGAAAGGTGTTTTAAGATTTGGTTTTATTTCTCACTGGCCTACTCTGATTTGATTGGTAATACGTTAAACTAATTTCCCCAAGTCGAGTCTGTTTTGCCAGGTTCAGTATTGCTGAGTGATCTCCCTGTCCTTATCTCGACACATGAGCCTTTTGTTATATTTTCTCTCCCTTATCCCGTTGAGGAGGGGAGTGATAGAGTGGCTTTGGTGGGCACCTGGCATCCAGCCAGGGTCAGCTCACCACAGCGTAAGATCTGGATCCAGTAAACTACTCAGTGAAAAGGAACTCTTCACACCCTTCTGAAGCCAATAGCCTACCAGCAGATACGAGACAGAGGAGAGCTACCTAAGTGTTTCTAAGGCCATGAGAAAGAATTCTAATGTAGCACTGAGACTTAATTTAGGGCTTGATTATAATTAAGACAGTGAGGCCTATTTACAAGACCCTCAAGGTTCAAGTCAGTGATCTCATTTATTGTGCAAGGATTACCTACAAAAAAATTTTATCCACTTACTCCAAAAAGACATGATGAACTTGGAAGTCCACTCAATTTTAAAAGACAGTATTTCCACTTGTCTTACTGGGCTGTAAAGTCCCTCTACTAATTTATGCGTGTTTACAATAATATTTATGCAGTATTTTTCAGTATTCTGTTTCTGTATGAAAGAAATAGAAAGTGCCCTTGCAGGAACAAATCTATGCAAAGAGCAAAACAAAACTGACTAGATATGCAGTATTTCTAAAGGTCCAAAGCAAACTAGGAGGGAGAGTGAAGGAAAATAATTTTCTGTCCATTTTTCACTCACAGACAATATTATAAAGTGCTTGGAATACCAGAAGGTTCATTTTGAAACAGAGGAGTGATGTTTACACTGGCCCTTATATAAATACGTATTGAGTTTATGTACTTCTTTTTCCTAATACTTGAGGTTAAAATCAGCTTATTTGTTGCCGAGAAAAGGTGCTGGATTTTTTTATTGCACAGGTACAACACAGCAGCTTGGCAAGCGCACCCTGAATCACAGCCTGTTCCAGCCTTTGTTCAAAGAAATGCATGTTTGGAGCTGCATGACTGGGGGTCCTATGAAAGGGTAACCTCTAACCTGAGCCCTGGAAAGTTGCACTGCCTTAACTACAATGGACCGACCCAGCGGGCAGAATGTATTTGTACTGGTAGGCATAAGATGCATTTCCTATAAAGTAATTTGCGCCGCACCACACAGTGCAGCAGGCACTTCTGATTAATACAGCAGAGTATGGCCTTTGCATTTGCTGCATCTTCCTCTGGACCACATTTTTGCATCCAAGCCATGCAATAAGCTGCTGGGTGAAGGTCCGATGATATTTCTACGCCATAAGGAAAATACTATTAGCATTGTATCTATACAAGGGACCATACTGGTTATGTTCTCCTACATTAACCCCTCCCCCGCAAAACAAACAAAAAAACCCCCACAACAATATGCCCTTATTGCTACTAACTCACAAACACAGATAAAACATCCTCATTCCTGTTGCATTTTGCTCTTTGGATTGAGAATCCGTGCAAGCATGTCAGTTCTGGTGGTGGCTTTGTGATCTGGATCCTGCTTGGTAGGATCTATGCAGAGACCAACAACTCATTCTACACAGCCCACTATGCAGGCATCAGATGACTGTGGCTTTCAGTTACTACCTCTGGATTGAAGCCAGAAGCCTAGCGGTGAAAAGCTCTTTATACCATTACCAATCCCCCGAGCCACCCAGTCCTTCTCCATTGCATACAGGTTTTTAGTGTTGTGCCTTAAGATCTGTTCTGGTTCTGAGTAACGTTCTTTGTGATGGGAGTCTTGCCACTCCCCCTCTCAAGGGGGGGTGTGGGGGGGAACCACACGAGGAGGGAGTGTGAAACCTATTTTCAAACTCTGTTATGGTTATCTGATGCAGCTAGTACTCTTGGATTCTCTAAGGGACAGACCTGGAGTCCTGGGGAATGTCTGTCTTGGGTGAAGAGTGGGCTCCAGCCTGGTCAGTGCTCAGCTCTGTGCACCTTCAGTCAGTACTGCTGCCTTTAGCGTGGTGGCAGCTCTTGAACAGGAGCACCCACACGCTGCCGGAGGCCCTCATGGGGATGGCTTCTCAGCCTGCCTGGGTCCCTGCAGGCTGACCTGTGCGCACACAGGTTAGTCTGGCCTTCAGCGCTGGCTGAGAGCCATGCTTAACGGCAGCATAAACATACCCCTGGAGAGGGCAGAACGTACCACCAGTAAGCCCCCAGAGCATCTGTTCTCAGCTGGTTTCCATCTAAACTATCCACCTAAAGAGTCAGAGGCTACACTGTGACATCTCTGCAGCTCCTGTCCTCCAGTTCTGCCAAGAAAAGTGACTCACTGTGACATTATACCCGTGCAGATTTCTCTTCCAGTATCTTTTCTCTCAGACTCTTCAGAAAGCACATCACATGGAGCAGCTGCTTTTCCCCCCAGAGAACGAGCTGCAGGAGACTTAACAGTAATACATTGGTACCCAGCTTTCACGAAAGAGGGCTGTAAGCTGCTGATCCTGCAATAACACCTCTAAGGATTTAGAGTCTTTAATGTTGATTGCTGAATATTTCTGTTCCCCTCTGAACCATTCCAACAGTTGTTTTAAGTGAATGTATTCATTCCCTTCCTTTTAACCATTGGAGCTTCTTGCTCGGTCTGGGAGCAAGGAAGAGGGAATGAAAGGGTCTCTTCAAATTTGCTGTAGCTGCTCTCTTAAAAGAGAGCATTGACACAGATCCTGCAGCTCTCGCGTGTAGTAAGCCTCCCAGAGGACTTGCACGCACAGAAAGACTGCAGGATCCTTGCGGGCACTCCAGGAAGAGTGTGGCTATTCTCCTCCTCACTGGATGAGAGTGTCGTATCTATTCCTAGCATGGATCTACCAGGTGGCAGCATTCCCCTGCCAACATACCTTTGGTTTGGCTTACCTTGAAAGCTATGATGTTATATTATATGATGACGTCATTATATTTATTTCAACTTTCAGTGAAGATTCCTGGCAAATCTCTGAGCTGGAATATCTTCTTTTTAATGGATCCAAGATCCAGCCAACATGGTGCAGATTACATTTATATACACAACCCGAGTAAGGTGAACTGCTAGGAATTTTTTTAGCAGCTGTTGACATTACTAAATTAAGATTATTTCTCTATTAAAACTATGGAAGAGGAAAAACTTGTCCAGTATTTATACAAACACTACTGCTCTAATTTCTAGCTGTGGTTATTTTTGTGATGACTCCATCATGCACTCATGAAATCTCAAGAATTTATCTTTGTGGTGGTATTTTGAAAGTGACAAAATGAATCAAATATACTTTTTCAGTTAAGTACGTGTGTGAGGACACAACACTTTAATGGTATGTGTAACACAGTTGTCCTAGTTGGTTCTTTTTCTTCACACTATCTAGACTAATTTTGAATGAGACTATTACAAATGTCGGGACAACTTACTCTGGTCTACTTTTTATATGCTTTAATCAGCCATGTTACTCTTAGCACTTTCAGATTAGCCTACAATGTCACAACTTTCATTAAAAGTCACACGCTTTTCCTAACAAAGCCAAGTATAAAACACTTGAGAATGCTACGTAAGGTACTGTTCTGCCCTGGCAAAAATAATGGCTTGGATGCTAAATCAAATACCATCAAGGAACCTCCTTGAACACTGGGCCTTAACTTTACTAGATTTTGAATAAACACACGGTGTGAGAGAACAAATTATTCTGGATAAACACTAACTACACTGACAAAGAAGATGAAGTCCTGTACTCCTCACGAGGAGCTGCAGCACATCGGTTAAATGACTCAACTGAGGTCATGCAGTCTACGGCAGAGGTAGAAATGAATTTAAATTTCCAGTATTAAGCTTTAAAACACTAAAATTGCAAAAGAAGAAACTGAAGAGTAACTAAAAGCAAACTTTCAACTTTTCCCTTCTTATTTCTTCCCCACAGTGGTCTCTGTGAGGTCTTATGATGCCACTACAAAGAACAGCAAACAAAAATTGGCTGTGTTATGAATTGATTTCCATTTAAAAGAGCCATAATTCAATTTCGCTTTAAAAACATATTACAAAATCTAATATTAAAAAGATTTGCATAGAAACATTCATCAGAAAGATATTTTATTTGTTTGGCTTGAAACACTTCCACTACAAGCCAAACATTTCAACACTAGGGCAGGAGGACCAGAAAGTGAACCTGACCAGAAACAACAGTGAAAACTACTAGTTTATTTTTGCTCTACCAGCTGACAAAATTGGGTTATTTATTTAAAAAAAAAATCACGGGCCTTGTGGATGGTGAAACCTGATTTTTTTAACCCAAAATATTCTTGTAAATTTATTAGTAACAGGGTGTTATTAGTGGAGAAAGCATGTATGTACATATGTCTTACTGATTACAATGTCTATCAGATTAAAAATAAGCCAGATACGGTGACAGATATTTAGACTATATTAACAACACACTTATTTTACACTCACATAACACTCACAAATACACACACATCTCTGCACACATAAAAATTTAAAATCTTTAAGCAAACAGTCAGAGGTGGTTTCCAGATGAAGCTTCTGTTTGCCCCATTGCTTGGATCACAGACAGATAAATCACCGGGTGAGTCCCCTCGCTAAGTAGTGGGAATATTACTTCAGTAAAGTTTGTTAATGGGGCAAAGGACCTTGTATTGTAATCCAGTGACATTTTCAACCTTCGGAGAACTTTTGTTGACATTCCCGAGTCCCTGGCTGCCATCCCAGCATGAAATAGTTTCAGTTCACATAATTCTTGTGTTTACCAGTCATGAAAAACTCTTGCTTTTGGCATTTTTTTTTTAAATAAACTTTTTTTTTTTTTTTTGCCAGTGAAACTCTGTCTAAAAAAATATTGGCCCCAGGCATAGAAGGTTTTGCATAAATTCATATGTGATGAATGGCTGATTTTAATGTTATTTGGGTATTTGTCAGAACCTAACAAATATACATGGTAATGGTGGTTCATAAACTTAAACATCTCAATATACTCTTTCTTCTAGAAATAAATTACGTTTGTTTGCCCTGCCTGGAGTCCTAAGGTAGCCGACATTAGGAATATTTTAAATGTGATCATCCATCCAGCATGTCTTTCAGGCGCCACGAAGATTAAATGAAAGAATCATAAGATGAAGGTCTTTAACTTTTAATCCTTTTACAATGAACCCTTAGATAGACATGGGGGCAGGGTGCCTTCTATGTGAGTAATAATGCCTCTGTTCCTCTTCACTAGGTTAATGAATACCCTAAATGTCCCAAGATCTGATTTTTTTCCCCCTCCCCGAACTATTGAAATTAGAAGCAAAGAGACGGGTGGTAAAACGCACCGAAAGAGTGAGAGAGGGAATGAATATGCACTCGGAGATACGCGAACTAAACGTTAGAGAAAGCAGGGCTGGGCTGCGTCAATGAAAGAGCCACGGGTTTAAAATA
>JAVJGI010000001.1:122235404-122252351 GCA_035590275.1 Ibycter americanus | reverse complement strand
CGGGCTGCGAGGCCCGCAGGGACTGCGCCTTGTCGCAGCGAGCCCTCTCGGGGTTCTCCATCAGAAAGGGCGCTGGCCCTGCCGCCCCGCTCGGCACGGCACGGCGCACAGCCCGCCTCGGCAGCGAAGGCGCAGGACAAGGCGGACAACGGGCAGAAACGGCACTTGCGGCATCCCTGGCTGCCCAAGGGCGCTCGCCGGGCAGCGCGCTGCAAGGGGGGCGAACGGGCTCTTACGGTTTGAGTAAAATTTCCTGAAGTGCTTGAATCCCATTCCTGCGGGCTAGTTAGGCACTTAGGAGCCTGAGTTTAATGGGACTGAAGCTTAGGCATCTCACCTAAATTATTTATGCGTTTGTTTAAATGTGAACCTTCAAACGTAGGTTCATTATGAAAGTAATATATAGATCATGTTACCCATGAGTGTTTTTTCTAAAAATGAACTGTATTTCTTCAACTATTTTCACCCCCTAAGTTAGATTTAAAACAACTCTTATTTTGCTTTATTCCTGAGCAGGCAGGGCATATTATAAGTAACACATCACTGAAATAAATGCCATGAGGAAGATGGAAAACTGACCCTAGCTCTACACGGTAGAAGGAGCCTCACGGTGACACTTGCTACCACAATGTTACTAAAGGATCTGCTGAAGTTTTATTAGGTATTTTTTTACCTGGAAATTTAGGTCTCTACCTTCACCTAGAAGCGGATAAACTTTCATTGCTGAGACCTGGCATGTGAGTTGTCCCTGGAAATAAGTGAGAAGCGACACCTCTTATCTTTCAAAATAAAATTTCCCAAAATTCAAGGAGTAGAAACTTGCCAGGAACTGAAGACAGACATTCCGCTGAATTTAGGACTTAACTGGATATGACTTTGATGCTGACCTGAATATGAGAGAGCACGGAGGTGCTAAGGTCTGCACAGAGCCAGCGCGTGAGCTCAGACACAAGCTGCTTCTTGCTCAGGTTCTCCCGAGGTCTTGGCCTGTTCACACCATGGCTCCACTCCTGCCTCCTGGGAGGCAGCCTGTGGAAGCTGCTCCTCCATCACCGGCCGGAGCTGGGGAGAGTTTATTCATCCCTCCATTATTCACAGACAGTCCATATTTTTGCCCGCCCTGTGGGACAAAATGTTTCTTAATACACTGGTGCATAAGGCCGCACTCAAAGCTCATCAGCTGATCCACTGGTTCTGGGAAGGCCTGATGTGACTGGTTTCAGGAGGGAGCAGTTGTGAGGATGGCTGATGAATCCTAACAAGGTGTTAATGTTTTTTTGGGGTGCCTGTCTGTCTCTTTCTCTCTCTTTCCTCACTATGTTCCTACCTGCAGCCAGTAAGTCACTTGTAAGTCACTGCAAATATTTTTTAATCCATTTTTAAACCACCTTGTTTAAACACAAAGGCACAAATAACAATACTTGGTTAAAATAATAGTGTTTTGAACAGAAAGCAAAAATTCAGAAGTTACACCTAATGCCTTGTATTTCTTCTTTAATAATAAATTCAGTTTTACTCAGCTGGTATTCGAAAACAGTTCTTTAACTACCAGTCTCCAACTCTAAAAATAAAGCCCATAAGGCCTACGTCCTGTCTACTTCACGTCAGCTGTGTGGTTAGGATTCTACGCTCAACACTGTGAACCTAAGCAAGCACTCGAAGACCTTTCTCTCCTGACCTGGGTTACCTACCTGTAGGAGGAAGTGTTTTCTGGAAAGAGGCTGGTGCAGACGGACTGCCTCTTTAAGGTACAGAGATTTGTTCTGAGCGGAGCAGGCTGGGGCTCAGTAATTCCTCAAGCGCAGGTGTCCGCCTGGGGTGCACCAGGCTGCTGGCAAGGCCCTGAAAGCTCGAGGGATGCAGAAGTGACAGAAGTCACTTGTGGCCCAAGAATTTCTTGGTGGAACGGCTGATAGCAGGACTGGGGAAGAGCTGCCAGTAACAACTCTGCCAGAAGCCTCTGGGTCAGAAGGAAAAGAAACTGGTTTATTTCAGGGTTTGCTGAAAACAGCAGTAAATGAGACCTGGAGGTAAAGGGCCTGATCCAGACTCTGTGCATGATGCCAGCCCCTCCTGGGATAGGGAGAGAGGCCAGCAGCTCATAGAGGCCTTAGCTGGTCACTCTACTGGCAATGGTGCATGAAGCAGAGGAGAAAACAACTCCCTTTGCCTCAGCTTTATTGGTTCTGGAGTGCTGTCAGTAGTAAAAATGTGTTTTTTCAGTAGACAAGGCAAATACAACCTTCAAGGCACACAGGAAGCCAATGTGGGCAAGAGTAAGATGCCACTTCTGCAGGGTCACATCTCTGATGAGGAGAGAAGAGGTATGCAGCCTGCACTGCTCTGCTTATGACTCCGGAGGCACAGCTCTGAAAACACATTATGTAAGGATCTGATTTCAGTCCACAACAGCAAGGATGCACAGAAAGAATTCGGAATAGATTTGTTTCCCATTAAATCTACGAACAGAAAATGGCCTGACCTACTTCACCTGACCCAGTGCTCAGGGACATCCCGCTGAGTTCAGCCCATGGTGTTGAATCTGCCTGGTCTATGAGCAACGGTCTCAAGCTCGATGCACGCACTACTCTAAAACACGGAGGGAATGTCACAGAAAGTAATAAAACACTAAAAAACTGGGATGAGGAAGAAATATGCCAGGTATGCTCAGAAGAGCTGTGCCTTCCTTAGGAGTGGAGGCTTCCCTACAGTTGTTCTTGTTTCCCCCTACACTTAAAGATCACTCAAATTAGGATCTCATTCACAATCTCATTGCCTTCACTTCTTTCTTTGAAAAATCCATTGGCATGAAACAAGGATTGTTTCTTAAAAAAAGGAAACCCAACAAAATAACCGAGTGAGTCCTCTGCCCAGCTCTCATGCAGATTTCTCATATGGCTTTGGGCAATAAATTGCATAGCTCTGTGCTTTCCTTATTTGTAGAGCAGGAATGCTAATCCTTGCCTCTTTCACGGAGATGTTGGAGAGTTTGATTAGATGCTACCAGTAAATCCATATCAATGCAGAGCAAAGAATCCAGTGTTTTACTAAAATTACAGAGAAAACTTGTGATTGATAGAGCAGACGAATTAAAATAACTTAAATTTTAAGTCTTAGGTCTAATGAGCTGCTAGACCAGCTCCCTCTTCCTTAGTCACACCCGTATAAATTTTGTAAGAAACTCCTTACGGATTGATTTTCTACCTTTTTTTAAACTGTGAGTCCCTAAAGAAATTCTAAAGGAGATGCACAACTTTCAGGCATTTTACATAGTTCATATATGCCTTATGGCAATCTACCCAGTGTACATTATTAGCTATCAAAGGTCTGGTATGACCTCACCCAGGAATCCATGCACCACAGGTAGAAACATCGCTGTTCTACTGCTTTTAAGCTATATTCTTTAGTCTGGAAAGATTCAGGGAGATCTTGCTGGACCTTTGGAATGTGGTGCTGTGTCTCAAGGTACTTCATCCATTTCCCTGCCCCCTTCCTGATTCACAGAAAGGGCCACAGAACAACCATCGTATTAACAGACTGCACAATATTAGCAGGTGATCAGCTGCTCTGAAAGAAAACAGTTATGAATCACATGGAAGGTAAACATTTTTTGAGAGAGCAAAGTTCTACCTTGAAATCCCAACAGAATGGAGACAGGGAAGGATACATTTAGCCAAGAACCTGTATCTGCAGTGATAAATGATGTATAAATAATTTGTATTTTGAAACTAAGCTCTGGGATGAATGTTTTATAGTGGAGTGAATCCTAAGCTGACTGATGCATTAAAGCAATGAAAAAAAGCAAAAAAAAAAAAAAAAAAAAGAGACCCCCCAAATAAAACAAGTTAGTTATTTCTTAGACTTTAAGTACAGCTATACATAGAGATGTATCCATTACCTTAAAAAAAAAAAAAAAGAAAAAAAAGAAAGAAAGAAAAAAAAAAAGACAAGGCTGTAAAAGAAGAGAATAAATTCTTGCAAGGTCCTTGAAGAATTGCTCTATTTTTCTCATTTCATGTCATTCTTGCTCCTAAAATACTGTGCCTCCTTGATTCTCGGCCCACTCCTCTTGCTCCTTCATTTTTCCTAAGGTATAGACTTTTGTCTTTAGAACAGAGCTTGTGCATTCATCTGCTGATAAACTGTTTATCTTAGCTTTTATGAGGGCGCCTTGCTGCAAGCCAGCCAGAGACAGGATCCTGGGTGTTTGTCTTTTTTTTTAAAAGAGGGTCCGGGATGTGACGGGTATTTATACCTCCCCTTGGCTCTATATATCATGGGAGGTGGAACTCCACTGTCTCTGTTTCTCGCTTTTTCTCTCAGCAGCGTCTTCTGCCATAAATCTGAATCTCTCAGAACCGTTTTCTTGGCTGCAACCCCGCTTGGAGGAATTAGGTCTTTTTATTTATTTATTTATTTATTTACGCAAAAGGTTTGCAACAGAGGAAACCCAAGGTTCTTCTAAATCCTCCCCCTCCTCTACCCCACCTAACCATCCTGCTTTTTGTGCCAAATACTGACATCCCAGCAGTCAAGAGAAGAGACCAGAGCCGGTTGAGCATCTCACAGTTTGCAGACCAATTCATTATAGAGAGAGAGGCCAGTCAGAGAATTGGCAAAGATGAAACAGAAACCAAGGCATTTTTTATGTTAAAAAATGACACTGATATTTACAAGCAATGGCTCCTGACAGGGATCTGAATTTCCACACAGGCAATGTTGTTTATCCAAACAAAATCCCTGTAGCAGCATATATTACATATATACACACATGACAAATAGGAATGTATTTATCCTTTGTTTGCCAGCCTGCTTATTAAGATAAACAACTATTGAGATAAACCAAGTTTTTATTATTCCTTTTTTATAAAACACTAAAGACAACTGAGTGACAGGGATTCAATGAACTGAAAAATACAGCAACCCCCCAAACAAGCCCTGTGTGCATGTGAGTGATTCATTGATGCCAGCTACTGAATAACCCTGATACATAACATTTCCCACCTCTGATATTTAAAAAGACCCCCTCACCCTTTTAGCACCAATGGAGCCCTTCAAATGTTTTATTGCTAATTGTCTAATGCTATGTGATGAATGGCTGCTTGACTGAAAATGACAACCCCTTTTCTCTGAGCTACTTCATTTTTCTGGCTCCAGTGGGGGTGAAGAGGAAAAAATAAATCCCATTACATCATATTTAGCCTGTTGGTTATGAATGAAGGAAAATTAAACTTCTTCTAGAAGTACTTCTATCAACTAAGTCCTGAGCCCCCAGGTCCCTTGCACTCAGTAAATGTTGCCTCAGATGCTGGGGCAAAATGTTCCGAGAGACTCACGAGTTTTGTGGAAGCACAAAACCCCAAAGGCAGGGTCTAATCCTGAGCAGAGAGCCAGGATGAGCAGGGTCACAAATATATCTAACTCAGAAACCCTGGAGTAAATCTAGAATGGCTGCACTTTGTGCTCACAAGTATTTTGGCTACAGGGTAATAAAAGAGCAGAATTTAGCCCAATATGTAAAACAACTCCTGACTATAGTTTTGCCTCAAGAATAAATGCAGCAGAGGAAGATCCCACAAATTCAGAACTGCTGCTTTATTAGGCAGTCTTCAAATTTGCTCTGGCTAGAGTATCCGCAAGGATAAAGCAGTTTAAATAACTAGAAAAAGATTAAACTGCACGTCTTTCCCCAGCATTTTGTATTTATCACTTCTTTCCCGCTTCTTATGCCTTATCCCTTTAGGGAATCTGATCTCTTCAAAAGATCACAATGATCAGCCAAAGTTGTGTGCAGAGCATTATCTTTGCAGCCACTACAAAATGTCACAAAATACAAACTCCCGGTGACTGGGCTGGCTGTGAAAAGCTGTATCTTCAATAGGATACTTTTCAAAGAAACGTGTAATTTCAGTGGCAAATGGAATGATTTCCCTTTTCTCTCACAAATGATGAAGCAGACACACACATGGGGGTATGGGATTAATTCAGATATAGAAACATACACAAAGGAGACTGATTCCAAACCTGCTCATGTTCAGTATGAATCTCTGGGATGTGTTTCTTTGGCTTGGGAGTTTCAAGTCTTTGCTTCTGAAGGCAAAGGGACCCAGGCGAGTAAAATAATGAATCTAGGCTTCCCAGACACGGGTCTGACATTTGCTCTCTCCCTCTGACTCAGGCTTTGACTGAGTTCAGGGATTAATTAGGCCATGCAAACGAGTTAGGTTCTCTCTTCTGGCAACCTGGTCACGTAGGGAACCCCCACCCCTCCCCTTCCCCACACTCTCCTTCCCCATAATGAAGCATGACTGTAGTAAAACAAGTCTTTTGATGGTGCCTCTTCTCATCACTTTCAAGACAAACAATGTCTCAGAAGCCCCCCAGCTGCTTTTATTTTTCTTATATCTACAGTTACATCTTGGGTGTGTTTACTCTTCCTCATTAAATATGTTGTTCCCCTCCTTTTTTTTTTTAATATCCTTCCTTTATTGCAGTTTACACAACACATCAATTACAGGATAGAGTTAAAAGCTTTCAGAGCCATTCTTGGGTATAGAGCAACATCCCACAATACCACCATCTCTAAAGGAGAATTGACACAGGGTATAGTAGGAATACGAGACAAACAACCCCACAGCAAGCAAAGAAAGAAGTGGTCACAAATTGCTACTTTGCTCACAGCAAAGCATCACTTACATATAGTCAACTTCCTTTGATAAGCTTGAGTAAGGACTTTGGTTTGGGTTTCTTTTTTTCATCAAAAAATATTAACAAGCAACCATTACCCTCCTGCTGTTAACACAAATACTTGGAAAGTCTAAGATGGCATAGTAAGAAGAAACAACCTATCACAGGACTCACAATCATCTGGACTTTCCCACACACACCTTGGTCTTAGGATCATTTTCTTTCAAGCAAGGTTGAAATAATGACACTTCAACTGAGTATCTTTGCTGCTCAGCATGCCTTCTGAAGCCACATCACCTTTTAAAGTACTTGTTTTCATAATGAACACATCAGCAGTTCAACAAGATGCCAGACACAACGGCACATATTTTAACCATTATTTGGATTTGTTTTCCCTCTCTATATATGCGTGTGTATGCATGCAGGCATGTGCAATTGTTCCCATGTAGGAACAGCCTTTCCATTACTCCCATTCTTGATAAGGCAATGTGTCTTTGGAACACTATTCTGTTTTCATTTACAAAAAGATCAAAACCAAACAGAAAAGAGCATTGCCCTGACCACTGTGGAAGTTCCACAAGAGTTCTCCACACATTGAACATGAAGGCTAACTTTTGTAAGCAAACTGAGCACTTCAACTCAAATATTAGGTATTGAAACAGACTTGACAAGGGATTCAAAGAAGAGGCATGCCTTTGTAACAAAAAAAGAAGCAAAAGGAACACTGCTGCATTTAAAATGTCTCATGGCAGAGATGGCTTTTTATGCCACTTTGACTTAAGATCTCCCCACTTTTCCCATCAAAAAAGAAGGTAGGAATAACCTTTCTCTGCAGACCCTAACCTAAATCACTCTCTCTAGGGGGACAATTCAGCTCCAGATATCAGACTCTGCCTGTCATCATTCTGTGTTAGATCTCTTAAATAAATAAATAAGCAGCCTTCCCCCACCAGCCTGAGAGCCCTTGTGCGCCTAGGCTTAGGTCTTGCCCAGTGGCTTACTGCTGCAGGACCTGAAGGGAGCAGGGCGGGGGGCGAGGTGGGGGCAATCGCCCTCCAACACTAGGAACTGTTTGTAAATTACCCTAAGCTTCCCTTAGTCATTATTCCATTAACTGCCTCTTGGTAGATCTGTCAGTAACTAAGCTGGGACTTATTTGTAGAGAATCCGAGGCTATTTGCTGTACTAAGTGAGCCATGAGAGCGAAAGGGTTTGGGATTTATTTGTAATTACAGTCGGGATTTTTTTCTTCTCCTTCTTGCCTGGACCCCACTGGTACTTTCATTCACATTCCCTAAGCTGAAGCTGGCGCCAGGATCACAGGCTGGCCCTGTGTTTATGTCATTGAGACTAGGACAATATTTCAGTGTGGAGCCAGACCGCAGGGATCCACTCTATAAAACCCTCACTAAAAATAGACAGCCGCCCTGCCCCCAGGCCCGCGGACCGCCGGCACCCTGCGTGGCGCACAGCCCTCGCCCCGGGCCGCGCTCAGCCCTCCCCGCTAGCCCCCGGGCCCTGCTACCCCCTGGGCCCTGCTAGCCCCCGGGCCCCGCTAGCCCCCAGGCCCTGCTAGCCCCATCCCATCCCGCGCTCCCCCCTAGCGAGGGTCCCCGCGAGCTGCCCCTGGGGCTGGCAGAGCCATTCAGGCTACAGCTGGCAGCAGCAGCCCCCCGAGGCCTCCCGCCTGCTCCCTGCGAGGGGATGGCACCTCGAGGTGCCCGGGCTCCTGCTCGCGGCTGGCTGGGAGCGTGCCGAGGTCTGCCGGGCAGCATCTCACACCAGGGCTCTGCTCAGGCCAACGCAGGGACAGCGAGGAGTCCCAAACGCTCCTGGCTGGCTGGGCTGTCGTGGCTGTCACTGGGAGAGTGATACCTGAAAATATCATCGCCTGGGACTCCTTTCCCTCTGTAGCTTGTAAAGGCGTGCAGAGAGACCCCAGCGGGACAAAACTGGGTCAAAGACTTCACCTCTGTCTGATAAATCTTTCCTGCAGCAAATTAAAAAAAGAGCCGAACATTTCCATCTCAGAGCTGTCAATTTTATTCAGAAGCATGAACCGGGGCAAATCATTCAGCCTTTTCAATGCCAGTGGTGCATGATCCTGCAGCTTGGGAGGGTAAATGTAACTAGAGTGTTTATTGATCAGTTCAACAGCTATATAGATAAGATATGAGGAGCTTAGCACGCAGATTTTCAAGGTAAGAGCTTGATCCTGCAGCTTAGATCCTGACCTTAGAAAGGGCTCCATTCAAGAAGCCTGTGAAGTAACAGAAAAAGCTCACATGGATTTTAATGGGCAACAGAGCCTTCCAAAAGACAGCAACAAAGAGCAACTGAGCCTCTTGATTCCCTTAGATCCCTGTTTGTTTAGCTGCTGAAAAAGCATACTCAGAGGCAGCAGACGTGAGTGTGTGTGCTTACACACATAGGTATCCCCAGAAGGGATGCTGCCACTGAGCACCAACGAATGCCAATGTCCGAGAGGAACAAACCCTTCAGGGAATAGCTTCCTTCCAGATTCCTGTCACTGAATCACTGTCCTGGCATAGGTCATGTTTATTAAGTCAGCAGGAACCAGACTCAAGCGTGAATGCTTGCTCAAACCAGTGGCAGAACTACAGTGTGTGCAAGGGGAAGAGTCAGATGCTGAGCTGTGACAGAGAACAGCTGGAAGCGAACAACAGGGTTTGGCTAGCCAGAGGACCCTGTCTGACTCTCTCACCCAAGGCCCAGGCCAGCCCGACTGTTCTCCCACTGGGCTGCACAGCTCATTCCTGGTACAGGTGCAGCCAGTCACCACCTGAGCAGAGATGGTCTGAACTCAGAGCTCTGAAATCCCAGGCAGTGCTTTAAAACCCTGCTGTGCCGCACGTGACACAGCTTATAATGGAACTTGACTTTGATTCGATTGGCTCAAACTACATCATTCACTGGGCAAAGAAGCCATTTTGTACAAGGAGAGAAGACTATTGTATCATGGACCGAGAATGTAGGAAAAGAATGGCTCCTTGTTGAAAGGCTGCTTTGAAAATTTTCAAAACATCAAGAACACATGTACAGTAGTATAGAAGGACAGCCGTGGTGTTGTGAAGAGATGTATCACAGACACTGGGAAGAGAATGCAACCTATTTCATACAAACCGGCACATGTTTTCTGCACCATGCTATGCGTACTCAGCGCTTGCTCAGTGATTATTCTGTCGAGTTCAGCTTCTTCCATCAGTTGTTCACTTTGCTTTTTCAGCTAAATGTGTCAGGTGAACGCTAGTGCAGTGTAATCAGGATCCCTTTGCAGGAGGCATTGTGCCTGTGTTGAATGGCAGTTTGAGGTCTGGATTCTGGATCATCTCAATAGATTACACAGATAAAAAGTGAGAAGATAAAAGCACACAAAGTACCGAACCTGCTTGCCCAACATCACAAAACAGCAAAACTGAGAAGAGGGCTCCACTTTCCCTCCTTAGGACTGCTTCCTGTCTTTTGTAAGAGTATCATGTTGGTAGAGATAGGCCATGGGGCCTCATGGATTTCATAGCATCTTCTAATTTCATTACAGTAGAAGTTAGTCATCAATTAGAAAGGAAGATCCAAATCAAAGCTGCATAAAAGGCAACAGCACAACTCAACAGCGCTGTTAACAGTGGCTCTATCAACTGGCAATGAACATGACAGAATAAGAACTGTAGCTACAGGGAACAGTTTTGCAGTGTGTGAAATACTGGTTGCTCTCTGCTCAACTTCTCAAAGTAATCCTTGCAGCAAGGAAATACTACACAGACAAAATTTACTTTAGAAGCAGCCTTCTGAATTTAATGTAATTGTTGCTTTTGTGGGGCTTCTAACTATTTTAGCTGAATAGTCACTGTTTCTCAAATACCAGTCCTGGGGGATAGAGGACCTTCAACCACCTTCAGTCAAGAGTGTGATATATAAAGGAATGAAGCTGAAGGGCCTTCATGTGGAGGAAGCACATTTTTGGTAATGAACCATGTTTTATCATGTGCCATTAGTGACTGAGAAACGGCCCTGAATTGTTCTCACACTTCACGCTACATCTTTTCACTACGCAAGCAAATGCCGTCTGTTCCCTCTCTACTTCTATAGCCAGTGTGTGGCCTTCCTTTTTCATCTTTAGAGCTCACTGATCATGTACCTGACAATGGATATGCAATGAAAGGAGACTGTTGCAGAAACAGGACTCTCTGATTTGTTACAGTAATTAGATGCTGAGTAGTGAATGAAGCAGAAGATTGCAAGAAGATAAAGGCAATACTTGCAGGAACTGAAGAACATCATCACAAAAAAATGAATTCTCTGAGTTCTGCCAAAGAATCCCAGTGCAGTAGCATATAAACCACTGAAAACTTTCCACAGGTGGCCACTAATGTATATGTCTCATTTTCGACAATGCTTAAGCTATGCAGCCTCAGTTGGGACTCCATTCCTAGCAGGGCGTGCATTCACAACAGCTGCAATTCAAGCCAACTGGAACTGCGCTTTGAACATGTAAAGTCCTGATATGAAATACCAGTTCTTAGGTGGCTTGAATAAGCACACCCACAATTAGAGGATACTCGATAATTTTGACCGTAGATCATCTATGTCTTGGCTCTCCAGCCATAAAATGACAACACACCCATGATGGAAGATAAAAAAATTATATCCTTTCAAAGATTTATTATTTATATTATCACAGTACCTAAAACCTTGCACATGGACTGACCATGTTTGGTATTGTACAAATGTGTAAGAAAAAGACATCCCTGCCTTTATAGCATAAATTAAAACCATGGGGTAACAGATGGTATGACAGAAGACAATGAAGCAGTACTGCCTGCTGGTTTGCTTCAGCACACCTGTGCCTCAGCACCTATGCTCATTTTTTTTTTCCCAGATAAAACAAAAAAAAAAAAGGCTTTTAAGAGAAGGCTTAAAAGACTTCAGATACTGTAGTAAGACCCAGAAAAAAAAATCTGTACTGCCTGTGCACTATGCTATAGAGCCTGTGCTCCATACATTTTGATGAATACAGTCTCTTTCAAATAGTCAGTGCTGTGAACTGTCAGTGAATCTGTTTTAAATAATGCTGAGTGCTGGAGAGGTTGCCTCCATACAGAAATGATCCCATATTAAGAGGTAAAAAACCTGTCTACATATACTATGGAAAGACATGGCAACTTGAGTTTTCCACACAAAACAAAACAAAGTCTCTATTATAGTTATTTGTTTATTCTCTGTCTTGCTGCCTGGCCAACCCAGTCAGATGTTAAGAGCCCGCTCTCTCTCAGGCCCTAGGAACACAGGCTATAGGGATTGCTCCCACCACCAGTACCTTATTATGTGATGGCTTTCCCAGGTCATTTGAAAACTAATCATTTATCTTAATTTTAAAAGAAAAGTTGTTCTGAATCTGCATATCTCTGCAAAGTGAACGAGCAGACCAGAGAATTTAGTAATCAGCTGGAATTTATACATATTTTCAAAGTATTGCAGGTGTCTGTTGTGGGAGCAATCTGCGGACTCCCTTGAAAAGTTCATGGAAATGTATTCCTTCAAATCATTACCCAGCCTTTCTCCCTACCCTCTACCATTTCAGGACAGGAGTACATATACAGCTCTCTCTTTTCCTTGGCATCTGGACAACTCTTCTACTGTCACTGCCCTGTAGTCCTCAGCTGGCATAAGAATTCCAAAATAAATGAGCGTGTTGTAATCAGGAGAAAAATATTGTGTCCTTGTGGTGTTGATGTTTTTGCAGCTCAGCTTCTCAATGGCCACCACAAGTTGAGCTGCATATTTCTTTACAAAAATATGCTTGCATCGGTAACTTGGCAGGCCACTCATTGAATAGACATTTAGCTACTTAACTGTTTACTGTTGCCAACAAAGTTCAGTTGATGAAATAGGGGAGAAGAGGCACCCTGACAAACAGCACACGTTTAGCAAGCCGGCGGGCAGTCTTTACGGCAAGCAGACTTGTACTGCAGATCTGCTGGTCAAGAAGCTTTCACGAGTTTCTGTGAAACCCAAAAGCTAATAGCAAGAGCAACGTATTATAACAGAACGTCTTTAAAGAGACAAAGACACTGACTAAATGTCTTCTAAGTTTAACCATGTTTCAAGAAATCACATAAGCAAAATAAGCCTCAGTAGATAATTTATAAACCTGCCTCCAGGCAACTAAAGAAGAACGTGAGCCAATACTCAAAACCAGCACGGAAGTACTTAAAGGTGTGTGGCTGTGTACAGTCACACAGCCCGAGGGAACGTATTACCCGGAGAACTAAAAGGGCCAGGATGGCATTTTTAAAGCACTCACTGTCAGCTTAGCTCTGCCAACTTTCACTCCTGCCAAACTGCATCCAAAAAGGCAGGTCATACCTGTGTTCATCTCCCAGAACCAACACTCTTACTGGGGCCATTCAACTTCCAGTATCTGCTGTCACTTCTTTCAAAAAGCGAAGTTCTGTCTCAACTTCATTTCCAGTAAAACTGGATGCTCAAAGTCCCAATTTGTTTTAGTCTGTAGCCTCAGTGCTCCTGCAAGTGTTTTTGCCTGCCCCCCCATCAATTCACACCCAAACCTCCTTCAAAGTACGCTAATTTGCACTTCCAGCCCATGCCTTCTTGCCAGCCTAGAGGGTACAGGTAAAGCCAGAGCAGTGTATTTGTTCAGGCTGGAAGACTTAAGTCACGACCACTCACATTGCCAATAGTTTTCCACTGTCCTTTCCAGAGGTCGCAGGGGAATGACAAGCTCAGTGGCTGGAGACTGGGGCAAAGTCAGCACCAAGAGCTGGAGGAGATGCTCCCACACCCGGGCAGGCACTGCACAGACGGCAAGGTCACCACTGTCTGTGCAGTACTCACTCCTGACTGATGACAACCTGGCTAATGAGACTACCTACTCTTTCCCCAAACTGTTGAAGCAGCACACAAGTATTAGTGCACTGCTGCTCAGGGCTCTTTGCTTTCTCCAACATAGCTCAGTGGATTAGGACAGGGACAGAAAGGCTACAGAGGAACAGGTACAGCCCAACTGCACCATTTTTTCCACAGCTGTGGATTTTTATTTTAAAAGGGCAGTGACTGTGTGTTATGAAAGTCCACAAAATATGAAGCTAATAATAAACTGCTAAGCATCATGTGGAGTCTAAAACGGCTTCATTTCAGTGGCTGCTAACATGCAGGCTATTTAGACTAGTTAACAATGTAAACCAAAATAATTCCTGTATGAATTAAAGCATGGGAGACAAGAACTGTTACACCAGCAGGACTAGCTAAATTATGCTGAAAATATGTACACCAAATGTACATGGTGACATTGGTTCTTTTTCCACAAATTACACATAAAAGAGAATTGCCACCTTGTACCATCCAGTATGAAAAAGTATTCAATAGATATTTTTTCATTTAAAGAATGAGCCAATACAAGAGACATTTTCCAGAGGTAAAGTTCAATCCATCCCTCAGTTTTTCTTACAACTTTGCACATAGCCTTAAAAAAACCCCAAACCAGACCTTGGGCACACAAATTCGGCTGAAGTGTGACCACCTGAATTGATTTTTCCTTTAATGACTTCATCTTTATTCATTTCCCTCAACTTTCACAGAAATTATGTGTGCGCATGAATAATGCATACACAGGGCCAAACACAAACTATTTTGAGAGCACAGCTCCTCCTAAAATTTGTCATGGGAATACATGCTGTGGTATATGTATCTGATGGCACATGTATTAAATACACTTTTAGAGTTCATCATAACTCACATTTTTTTGTTTTTCCATACTTAGCAAAAGGTATTGGGAGGCAAATAATCCCCCCCCCCCCCGCCCCGAAATGTGAATTTAGAGGGGCAGTTCAGTGCAAAGGGCAAATCAATCTTCAGCAAGTTTCTCCAAAAGTGAATTGTACTCCCCATTTCTACACAAAACTGCTCCAGTACCAAAACACTGGGTCTCACAATGCAGTTTGTTTTCACTGTTGGGTCACCTCTACAAGCTGAAGCACCCTTCCCAAGAACATACATACTGAACAGGAGCTAATAGCTCTTAGTCACCTCTTGGTTAAATGAGTTAGAAAGAGTTGCCTAGATATCTTGCTCTAAGGAATGTTTTCCAATCCCTGAATCATTCTTATAAATCTCTACTGATCCTTCTGAACCTTTCTGAAGTCTGACTTCCAGAACAGATGAAACACTTTACTACTTGTATTAATAATACGCATTAGTATGGATCTATATGTGGTAAATCTGGTCATTTGGCAAAGAATTAAAGTTAAAATAACGGGTTAAACCACAAATAGAGGAGACATTTAGCAAGACAAATACCAGTGAAAGACATTCGTTTGTCTCTTTGCATTAGATTTTTAACATGAAAGCTGAAAACTAGATTACTGCCTACTTGGAATATAATCAAGCAGCTGATGCTCAGTACAGCTGCATTCTCTCCAACTTTCATGGTTTCAGTGGACGCTCAAATGAATCTTCAGTTTGTTTTTAAAATTAATTGCCAAAACTAAAATATTTTTCCTCAGCATTGGTTGAACTGATTTTCTGTAAACTGATTTAGCAAATAATGTGGAACATGTTGAAAGTGAAATAATAAAGCTATCTGTCACAAAAACAATGGACCTCAGCTTGCACATTAGTGGGCCAAACAGCATGGATCTCATTTACTTGATACTTGCTCCAAAGTGAAACCTATCATCAAGTACGTAAAGGATGTTCTAATCATAAATGGTAACTCCATTTCCTTAAACATAATTTTATTCAATGGATTTTAAAAATGGAATATTGGACACTGGATGCAATCTCTGCAGAATGCAGGAGACCAGTGCATGGGATAAATTTTCTTCTGTGTTGCCCCTTTCCCCAGTATTGCGGGAGTCTGCTGATTTACTTTAAGGAAAAATATTACCATAAAAACTCCAGCTGAGTAAATGGGCTTTTAAAAGCTTGTTGCATCAATCCTTTTATTTTACCTACGTTCTTACCCAAATCCTACCTTGACAGATGCAGATAGAACTATGGTCTTTGAGTGAGTCCAGAATTGTATATATTCATCACATATTTATATTTTAACAAGCAGTACAGTTTCAGTAGCCTCATACTTTGAAAACTTTTAAGGACCCAATGCCAGCATGAAGCTCGACGCAGAATTAGTTACCACTTGAGCTTAGACAGAAGAGAAAGCTCCATCGCTTTTCAAGGACAATGGATTAATGAAGGGAGAAAGTCAACAGCGCTAAATTCATCCTGAATGTTAAAACCATGGACTGCAACGGCACTAAGGGTCAGAGATGAGTTTGGCCTTCTGTGGCTTCGGCTATCTTATTTAATTAACATTTCCATTCTAAAAAAAGACTCCCATTTGCAAGTACTAAGTAATATGGTAAATATAGAACAAATTATCAGCAACAGCAGGGGAGATTTAAAATATGCATCTTGCGTTTGGAGTCACTCAGAAACCTGCGGTGATGCAACCACTCCAGAGTCATCTTTACGAGTTTAACTTTGCCAAGAATGCACGTGCAAACCATCACCCGGCGACCCACCCGCGCAGCTGACACGCCGGCCGCCCTCGGCTGTGGAGACGCCTCAGCCACGTGGACCCGTGCCTCAACGCTCTCGCACATCAGGTGTCTCCCAGCGATTTCGGGCCGGGCTTTTCAATCTCTTTTGATTTGAAAACCCTCAGCGCTTTTCTGAGGCGTGACGTGGATCCCTGTGTGGTGAGCTGAAGGGCGGCGATGGCTGCAGGCTGCGGCCTGGGGAGCTCAGGGCGGCCATGAGGCAAAGGCCTGCCCCCCCCCCCAGTGCCCCGGCCCACGGCCCTCAGCACCCCACTCGCCTCAGCACCCCGCTCACCTCAGCGCCCCACTCGCCTCAGCACCCCGCTTGCCTCAGAGCCCCAAAACAACCGGTACCTGAGAGGCGGCGGCAGCTGTTGATGGCCGGCGTAGAGGTGATCCACGCTGGCTGGCCTTTGGCAACGTGGGCGCCATGTCTGGGTGGGACCTGCCAGAACGTCACGGCTGAGGGTCCAGGGGCTGTGGAAAACACCGGGCGGGTTTTTTTTCATCCCACTCGTTTATGGCCCCTTGGCTAGTTCCCCCCTCCGCCCGCAGAGCACGGTGGGCCGTTACCTCAGCGGCAGGGCACCCCAAGGCAAGCCCGGCGGCCGCCATTACCTCAGGCTGCCCAGGAGAGGGCGCCGCGCGGCGGCGGCGGGACGCCATTTTGGGCGGCCGTGTG